>UYYA01004062.1:30906-180149 GCA_900624975.1 Angiostrongylus costaricensis | reverse complement strand
ATGGTCGAGTGTTGTCACGCAAATGGCTTGGACCTTTTCTATTGACCGAAGCTGACTAAATTTTTTGATGCAGTATATTAATTCAATGACCATAACTCCTTTGTGCGACTTTCTATTAACCTCGGCGCAGATTGGACAATTCTTTCTAGTTCTGTTTAGCAAACACGAGGTGTTATCTCATTTCTTTATTTACGCACAAGCTGACGTTTTTCGCCTTCTAACGTCAAGTTGACTGCAATCTACACGGCCAAACACCTCCATAACTAAACATAGAAAATGCCGAACCAAAATTTCAGTCACATTGAGCATAGAGTCTTTGCACACTCACCGCTTTCTATGAGGTTTCCACTAAGTATGTCACGTAGAGACCAACCGCACAGAAATCACATGGAAGTATAATGCGCCCCACTTATCAGAATAGCAGTCTTATATACTGCCCTATATCACGGGTGATAATGAGGCATTCTTCCCTGCGGTTCATTTTCGGATTTCTGGAATTAATCCAGAGTGCCTCGAGAGTTTTTCGCGCCTGTGTTTTTAATTCGCGTGCGAGGATGGTGACACATACTTCGAAGTCGTTCCCGTTATGTCTCTGGGTCCTATGCGTGCCTAGCGGTGTATTTGGTCTATGTTTACCGGCTAGGTGTTCTTTTATGCGGACACAGAGGGGTCTATCCGTTTCGCCAATGTATTCGTCACCGCACGTCTTACAGGTGATCAGATAAACTGTACCCGAGCTCATGCAATCACCGTCTCTACCACTGGGGCAAATTATGCAATTTTGAGTTGCACATAGACGGTCATATAGGCGGTTACGAACTAGCTGGCGCTTAAGATTACTCGGTGGTATTTCAACTACGCTTACCGAATTCTCTAAACCCGTCCTTCTTAAGCAGCACTTTATAGCCGCATTTACTTCATTTGAAATGAAGGGTAGGATGAACAGGACCTTATCGCCGCTAGAGTTATCGTTGGTGGAGGGAAAGCTGCGGTTTCCTTTGCACCTATCCCGAACTACAGTTTCGTAGCCATTAAAATTGGTCATTTGCCGCGCTAAGTTCCGAGACTTCTCTTTCTGCTCCCTTCCTGTCCCCGCACACGCCGGTTCGAAACATGTTTCTCACAGGCGCGCTTTTCGTGTGAGAGGGATGAGAGGAGGGGAAGTGAACCAAGGTGTTTTTACTACTTGGCTTTCGGTACCATTTCGTAATGTATCCGTCTTCTGATAGGTTAATTTGCAAGTTCAGAAATGGAAATCAGTTTTTTGGCTTTTCTCGGGCCTTCCCTTTATCTTTCTTTTCCCTTTATCGTCCGTCGTCTGAGAGGGGAATTTAAAAGTCAGTAACGAAAGTTAAATAACGAATGGGTTAAAATGGCAAGAGCGGCTAGGTTAAAACCATCAGCTATCTCTCAACTCAAAGTTGACTTGCCAACATTTTCCGTTCCGTACTTACCAAAACCTATAAGTTGGTACCCAGCGATGATCTCGTGTCCACCGATCCATCGTTATTTAAGGACAGACCTATTATTAGATGCGTGGACGGCCTACGGATAGAATAGCGAAGATAATAACCCTAATACTTACCCAGTTGTTGAAGCACATTCCAGCCCATCTAACGAACACCCAAATGTTCTTGGATCGTCTACGTAACGCGCTACTCAACAGCGCGTACGTGATGGAGTCCTTCGACGTCGCCGCTCTCTATACAAACTCTATACAAACTTGTCGAATAACTCCGCTATGCAAGCCATCCGCGAGCTCCTCATTCAACACAAAGGAGCAATAAACATGTATGGTTTTTCGAGTCAGCAGTTGATGACACTCTTCAAAGAGTGCCTAAACTGCTCAATCTTCAGATGGTCCGGGAGGTATTACCCACAAATGAGAGGCCTGGCAATGGCAGAACGACTGGTAGCAAGCCTTGCCATTCATGTCTAAGGTGGAAGCACCAGTAATCGACCTCGGACCGTTGCTCTACTGTAAACATATAGATAACTATTTGCTCATTTGTTCAACACGAGAAGAAACTGACAGATGTTTCGATTTGTTGGACGAACAGTCAGAGTATATTAAGTTCACATTAGAGAAACCAAAAGAAAATTTCCATTTCTGAACGTGCATATCAGCCTATCAGGAAAAGGCTATATCCCGAAATGGTATCGAAATCCAAGTAGTAAAAGACGTTGGATCATTACCTCTCCTCTCACCCCTCTCATACAAAAAGGGCGCTTATGAGAAACATGTTTCGAACAGCTACCAGCGTGCGGGAAGGGAGTGGAGAGAGGAGTCCCTGGTCTTGGCGCCGCAAATGGCCACTTTTAATGGCTACGAAACTGTAGCTCGGGATAGGTGTAAAGAAAACCGCAGCCCCCCCCCCCCTCCCCCCAACGATAACTCTAGCAGCGATAAAGTTCCGTCCACCCTACCCTTCATTTCAAATGGTGTAAGTGCGGCTATAAAGCGCTGCTTAAAAAGGGCGGGTTTAGAGAATTCGACATCGATAACTGTAATGCCACCGAGTAATTTAAGACGCCAACTAGTTCTTAACCGCCTATGCTACCGTCTATGTGCGACGCAAAATTGCATAATTTACCATAATGGTAAAGGTGGCGATTGCGGGAGTTCGGGTACAGTCTATCTGATCTCTTGTAAAGCGTGCGGTGGCGAATACATTGACGAAACAGGTATACCACTCCGTGTCTGTATAAAAGAACACCTAGCCGGTAAACGTAAACCAAAT
The DNA here is from genome assembly GCA_900624975.1 of Angiostrongylus costaricensis. Lineage (NCBI taxonomy): Eukaryota > Metazoa > Nematoda > Chromadorea > Rhabditida > Metastrongylidae > Angiostrongylus > Angiostrongylus costaricensis. The sequence goes on along the minus strand of UYYA01004062.1, from coordinate 177,408 downwards.
ACTTTGCTAGGCACGCATAAGACGCAGAGACATAACGGAGAAGATTTTGATGTAAGGGTTACGATCCTCGCGCAGGAATCAAGGACACAAGAGCGCAAAACTCTCGAGGTGTTCTGAATTAATTCCAGAAATCCAAAAATGAATCGCAGGGAAGAATGCCTCATTATTATCACGCGTGATATTGAGCGGTATATAAGTCTGTTATTCTGATGAGATGGGCACATTACGATTCCATGTGAACTCTGTGCGGTTGGTCTCTACTTGACATATTTAGTGGAAGACAGATAGAAAGCGGTGAGCGTGCAAAGCTGTGTTCAATGTGACTGAAATTTTTGGTTCAGCATTTTCTATGTTTGGTTATGGAGGTGTTTGGCCGTGTAGATTGTAGTCAACTTGACCTTTCCAGTCTCTGAGGAAGGCGAAATCCGCCGAAACGTCAGCTTGTACGTAAATAAAGAAATAAAATAACACCTCGTGTTTTCTAGACAGAAGTAGAAAGAATTATTCAATGTCGGGCCTTCTCTGCTTTTTCCAGAATTAAGAAAGGTGTTTTGGACAATAACAATAATAATACAAACAACAACTGAAACTTGATGCAGACTAGTGTGAAGTCAGCTTTGAAAGTGATTCACGCTTCGCTTTTCTTCAACCAGAGCTTATAGTTCTCTGTCTGTTGTCGTCAATGGCCCATTTTTCATCGTTTATCCTGACGCGATTGATAAGTAGTTCATTCTTAGAGCGGATATTAAGTGAAGTGTAGACTTCAAAACGGCGACTTCTTTGATTTCCGATTAGGTCGTGCAGCACCAACTCAGCGAGTTTTTTCATCTTTCCAATTCGCACGAACCGAGAAACGAATCAACATTAACTTCTCCGGCAACTTCTCGTGTACTTTTTTAGCTTCGACGATTTCTCTCAATTGGTGCGATATTTAGCCACTACGATGCACATCATCAAGCCTCTGAACTGTTTAGCACTACATCCTGCACGACTTTTCGTTCGTTAGAAATTCCTCGACCAAGTTCTTTGTTAGCGATACGAGTTGTGTTCTTTGTTTACGAATCATTTTATACTCGTATAAGAAAATAGTTCAAACGTTCAGGGTTGCAAAGAAATTCGGTACAAGCATTCTGCAATAGTAATAGTAACAAGTCTAATAAGTCAATTGTAAGAGAAAACGAGTAGTGAGCTTGAGTATAGTATATTAAGTAACAGCATTTATTCACTGAAGTATTCCATTATTAAATAGAGAACGTTAACAGTTCGAAAAACGGAGTTATCTTTACATTCATTAAGTGATATTTAAAAAATTAACAAATAAGGATGAATCAGAATCTTCCTTTACGCCAATGGAGAGTAGTTTTGTAGCTAAAGAGTTTGGGTAGAACCACATTCGTCAAATGATCTTAACCTTGATCTCACGTCTGAATCATCAAATTTTTGCCTGTTTCACATGGCTCTCTAATGAATGACCACTTTTCTGCTCAATGATTTGCTTACGTGACATTGAATCCACCATTAAGCATGATTAGGAGCATTGGTCTTAATTGTTCTCTCCTTTCAGGGGTTCTCTAGTTACATTCAGTGTGTACATTTTCCACTATTACAGTTTGTGTTAGTTTTAACCCTTCTTTTTTTTACGCAGTTTAGTGTTTTGTTTTGCTATTATAAGAAATGTTATCATTGAATTACATTTAGATTACCACCTCATACCATATTTTTGAGTACTTTGGAGAACAAAGAGGGCTCTAATTTTATTAGGTTACTTTTATTTTTAAGAGTGTAATTGCAAAAAGAAGAATCTCAGTTACTTAGGTGGTGTTTGAGTGCTCTGGCCTCAGATGATGTGCCAGCTCCAGCATTTCTTCCATTCGTTTCATTGATTTACAATCGTCATCGGTAATGGTTACAGAGTCCAATTGGTCTGTTCGGCTCCTTCTTGAAAATCCGTCGTTTTCTGTCTTCGTTAAAGTACTGGAAGACACCCTTTTCAGCCGTTTTCCCAGATGACAGCTCGACAACGTTCTAAGGTCTTCAAGACACTCTATCGCTAATCGTTGTGGATCTGATACTGTTTTGCTACATCATGATTGCTGATACTTCAGGGATGCTAGTATTCCTGCTATTAGTCGATTGAACAGTGAAGTAAAATATAGCAGCAAGGTTAATTGAAAATTGTGCATTATGTAATAATACGCACATTGATTGTCATCTTACGAGAACTGTCCCACTCTTGGTGGAGGAAAATGGCTATGAATAAGACAAAGTCGCCGACATGTCAGCCATTGTACTTCAAGAACATGTGTAAACAACCTCGCATTAGTTCAGCAAAAATACTTCGTAAAACAGAAATTTACTATTAGTGCCTAGGTCTACTGAAAGTCGGTGTTTCGAAAGCTAATATGATAACGATCCATAATTTTAACCATCCTTACACTTCATTTACACCTTTTTAAGGGTATTTCTTCGAGAGGAGTGTGCTGTTTAATAAGAAAAACATTTCGATTAGTGGTATAAATGATGGTGAGGTATGCACAGAACTCGGGACCTCGGGTGAGCTTCGAAGCCACGATTACGCTTTCTGGAGATCTCCGAAAGAGTGGTCGCGCGTTTGAAATTCACGTGAAGTTTCGAGTTTTGCTCCTATCTCAGCATCATTATGCTTGCAATTCTCGTAATACCCTGAAAAAATAATAGGCAGTAAATAAAAGTTAAACACTATTTTGCTTTAGCTTCTGACAGCTCGCTACGTGTATTGGAAGAGGTCAATTCTGAACTGAAATTCGCCGAGGTAAGCTTTTCACTATATAGATTCACCGCGATTTGTAGTGCTTTTGAAAGAAAAGGTATCATAATGTAAAACTTGGCTTTCTTCAAAGGCTGGAAAAAGTGCATGGCGGAGTTCTCGTGTAGATTCCACTCATCTTGTATCTGCACTCCTTTCTTGATATGATTTTTGCTTTTTACTCCTTACCAGTAAGAGTTATCTTAGTTAAAAAATAAAGCTCTCGGCGTTGATCAATCCTTGGAGGATGCGCCATGCATTCTACTTCATCAAGCATCGTTTTGAGATGATTGAATGCATATCTGACCTTTACAATGCCTTGCGGTGGCCTACCGATGTATCGAGCCAGTGTTGCTATCCTCCCAGACAAGTCTGGTACCAGTTTACGACGCCGGGGGGATGGAAGGCTTGGTGGACCGTGGGTGTGGGAATGGATTCCACGTGTGCGTTGCAGGGCGCTTCCGGCCACAGGGCCCTTTATTTTAGCTAATTTAGTTAATTATTAGTTGCGGTCTAGTTTAGTTTTTAGCGTAGTTATTACTCTCAGTTACATTTATTTACAAAAGTTACTTCTTCACATTTTTTAATCACATACTTCGTAATTGGAATGTTTAAGGATGGCAATTCTTTGTCTGGTGTTTTCTGTCCTCATGATGCTCCAATAGTCCATATTAGTGATGTATGCAGTGGTTTTTCGCAGGAAATAAGTGATAGCCTGGCGTCGCCCGTAGTGGTTTGCATAAAGTTTTTCCTTCTAATTGGCCGATTTCTTGTGTATTATTGATTGCCTGGCAGTTTCAGATGATCGATGAGTGTTGCCAAAAGCAGGCATTCTGTGACCGGATTCCGGCAAATAGCTGTGGATCTGGTGATGCTGCAAAGCCCGATGTTCAACAAAAGGACACTCCATCGATTTCCTTTGCCAAAGGTAAATTGAATTAAGACATGTTGGAATATGATATGTCTCTATTTCGCATCATGTTAGTGTGATGTCTATCAAAACAATGTTTGAACATTGTGGAAGGCTCATCGTTAACAAAGCTTTCTTGCACCATATCAGTTTGTTGAAACTTTTAACAGTTGAAACATCGTAACTTTAAGACCTTTTAAGCACGTTGACACTTACACTTAGTTGCGTCAACAGTCACTAAATATTGCACTTTCCGTATCTAATTGTAACTCCATGTCAAAAAGTAATAGAACTAAGCTCTATTTCTGTCAAAGCAGTACTTTCGCTTGTTACCTGGTAAACTTCTGAGGTGTGTAATAAATACTGGGCTTATCTGTGGAATTTCTTTTAGGAACAGGAGGATTCTTTGCACCATACTTTTGGGAGGCCCTAGAATTAGTATCTGTTATTTATCATTTACACTTTACTTTTAGCACCAATTAGGAATAATGCAATGTCGTCATCCAGTCAGCATACCGTAATCCAAGATCGACCGATTCCGACACCATCTGGAGCTGTTCAGTCTCATTCAACAGAAGGTGGTACTCGTGATGAGGCCGGTACGTATTGCATGAAAGCGCATCCATTTTTCGCTTAGGTGTTAAAAACCAGATGTAGGAGAAGCTGACAACTCTGGGAATTGTTTTTGGATTATGTAGAGAGAATTTTTTTAACTATTTGTAAACTATTTTTTTCCTCAACATTTCTGCGAAGGAGAAGGAATGATACACTGTCGTGCTGATATTTCAAGGCACTTATGATTGGTAGTTAATTTAAAATCCTCATCGCTAATTTTTTGCTTTCACATTTATGGAAGTGGTGTTTATAACGAGAAAATACTAAAGGGCAAAATAAGCATTTTGCCACCAATATGTCTTTATTCTACATTCCTGTTCAGAGTTCATTCAGCCAATAAATCAGATTTTACCAGGTTTTGCTCATTGCTATATTTTATGCGTAAAATTTCTTACAACCTCAATAAATAGGTTCGAAATTTCACCAACCTCCATATTTGTCGTTGCCTTTGTTTCCATTCGTTTATTTTACATTTTCGCCTTCTCCGTTTCCTCCACTATCTTGTTTGCTTTTATCACTTATTTTTCCTGCGTTACCTTCTTATTCACCAGTATTTTTTACCAGTACTCATTATCGTATTGTATAACTCTATTGTTCTCTTTACCCTATAGTTCTCGTCGCTCTCATTGTTTCAGTTCTCTCACCAATACTGCACTTTCCTGAAAGCATCTTTTCATAATTACTTTAACTAATTCATCATTAATTTCAGTTCGTTGAAATTTATAGGTGCACATAGGACTTGCAAGTGTATTAAAACGTAATACGGGGCTTGCGTGATTACAATGCACTTGATGCGGTAATCGCTTGTAAGTTTAAACCAACACATATGAGCTCCTTTGGCTTTATTACGATTTATTAATTATAACAAGAACCATTGGAACTTCCATTTTTTTCAAGATAGAAGTTTCCGTTTTCCACAACTAAGACATATTTATTTATATGATCTTATAAACTGATCTTCTTTAGCTGATAAAAAGTTGGTATGGGTCTTCGTTGTCGTTGCCGTTGTCATTGTTGTTGGTGTTGTTAGTCGATGGCTGACGTTTCGGCGACTTCGCCTTCCTCAGAGCCTGGACGTATTTTATACAAGAATGCTTTAATTATTCGGTAAAGAAAGGCTAAGGTATTAATGAAGGTCAAACTTTTAAACAAACACCATACTGACCAGAAAGGATACTCACCGTAATGTTACGAGCAGGACTGGCCCACGCGTTGCTCACTTGGGGTCACGAGCAAGAAACACCAAGGAGTTAAAATATCATTTTGAAATAGGGCGCCAGGTCACGCGTGATAGTGAGGCATTCGTCCTTCCAGTTCATCTTTGCATTTTTGAAATTTATCCAAAGCGCCTCAAGAGTTTTGCTCGTTGACGTTTCTGATTCCTGCGCTAGGATCCACATGGTCACTTCAAAATCATCGCCATTGTGCCTTTGTCCCCTATGCGTGCCTAGAGGAGTGTTTTGACGCATTTTAATTTTCCCATCTAGATGTCTAGTTGTCGATCACCGACCCTTACTTTACTGTCGATACATAGACGACTGCATCATCGTCTGTTCCAGACGAGAACAGATGGATGAGTGCTTTGAATTGTTAAACCGACAGTCAGAGTATATAAAATTTACATGGGAAAAACCAACCGAAAACTGGCCTTTATTCTTAAACATCCAAGTAAAGCTCTCAGAAAGTGGTTATACAATAAAATGGTATCGTAGGCGAAGTAGTAAAAACATACTAGTTCACTACCTCTCCTCTCATCCTTCAGACATGAAAAAAACACTTATTGAAAACATGTTCCATGCGGCTAAAAATGTGTGCACAGGAGAAGAGGAAAGGTAGGAATCGCTAAACCTGGCACGAAAAATAGCCATTTTCAATGGCTACGAAGCCACTCGGGTTAGACAAAAACGCAGGGTAGTTCCCCAAAATAATGTTTCGGACGTAAGTAAAATCTCTTTTAAGCTACCCTTCATATCAAATGAAGTAACTTGATTAAGCCTTAAGACACATTAAGAGACACTTAAGAAAAAGTGGTCTTGAAATTTATGTAGCGATTATTGACCTCTCATCCAATACCCTACGCCGTCAGTTAGTTCGCAACCGTCTCTATGGTCGTTTGTGCAGCTCAGAAAACTGTATGATCTGTCCTAACGGGAGAGACGGGGATTGCATTAGTTCAGGTACAATATACTTGATCTCATGTAACGCATGCGGTGAGGAATATATTGGGGAAACGGGTCGACCACTTTATGTCCACATAAAAGAACATCTAGATGGAAAAGTTAAAATCCGTCAAAGCACTACTCTGGGTACGCATAAGCACAATGGCGATGATTTTGAAATGACTGTGCGGATCGTAGCGCAGGAATCAAAAACATCAGCGTGCAAGGCTCTGAGGCGTTTTGGATAAATTTCAAAAATCTAAAGATGAACGGGAAAGACGAATGCGTCAATATCGCACGGGACCTGACGCCCTATTTCAACATGATATTTTGATCCCTTGGTGTGTCTCGCTCGTGACCCCAAGTGAGCAACGCGTGGGCCAGTCCTGCTCGTAACATTACGGTGAGTATCCTTTCTGGTCAATATGGCGTTTATTTAAAAGTTTGACCTTCATTTATACCTTAGCCTTTCTTTACCGAATAATTAAAGCATTCTTGTATAAAAGACGTCCAGGCTCTGAGGAAGGCGAAATCGCCGAGACGTCAGCCATCGACTAACAACACCAACAACAATGACAACGGCAACGACAACGAAGACCCATACCAACTTTGTATTAGCTAAAGAAGATCAGTTTATAAGAACATATGAATAAATAGATCAACTATCTATGCCGAGGTTTATAGAAAGTCGGTCTTTTGAGTTATTTCTAAGACATATTTCTAATTTTTGGACCATATGAAATACAATTCTTCGCTGCCACGACCGACTTTCTATTAACCTCGGCATTGATCAAGTGATTTTCTTCGTATTTTTGTTGAGCAAACGCGAGGTGTTACTATTCTTTGTTCACGATTAAGCTGACGTTTCGGCGAATATCGCCTTCTTCAGAGCCTGGAAAGGTCAAGTTAATAGCAGCTCACTCGGCCAGACGCCTCCATAACCAAACAAAGAAACTCCAAACCAAGATTTCAATCACTTTGAACACAGCTTTGCACACTCACCGCTTTCTATGAGGTTTCCACTAAGTATGTCACGTAGACCAACCGCGCAGAAATCACATGGAAGTATAATGTGCCCCTCACATCAGAAAAGCAGTTTTATATACTGCCCTATATCACGCGTGATAATGAGGCATTCTTCCCTGCGGTTCATTTTCGGATTTCTTGAATTAATCCAGAATGCCTCGAGAGTTTTTCGCGCCTGTGTTCTTGATTCGCGTGCGAGGATCGTGACACATACTTCGAAGTCGTCCCCGTTATGTTTCTGGGTCCTATGCGTGCCTAGCGGGGTATTTGGTCTATTTTTGCCGGCTAGGTGTTCTTTCATGCGGACACAGAGGGGCCTACCCGTTTCGCCAATGTATTCGTCACCACACGTCTTACAGGGGATCAGATAAACTATACCCGAGCTCATGCAATCACCGTCTCTACCACTGGGGCAAATTATGCAATTTTGAGTTGCACACGGACGGTCATATAGGCGGTTGCGAACGAGCTGGCGCTTAAGATTACTCGGTGGTATTTCAACTACGCTCACCGAATTCTCTAAGCCCCCGCTTTTTAAGCAGCGTTTTATAGCTGTACTTATATCATTTGAGATGAAGGTTAGGATAAACGGGACCCTTCTATCGCTAGAGTTGTCGTTTGGAGGCCTACGATTTCCTCTACACCTATTCTGAGCTACAGTTTGGTAGCCATTAGAAACGGCTATTTCCCGTGCCAAGTTCCGGGACTCCTCTCTCTGCTCTCTTCCCGTGCACACGTTGGTTGATGTTCGAAACATGTTTCTTATAAGCGCCCTTTTCGTGTGAGAGGGGTGAGAGGAGAGGTAATGAACCAAGATATTTTTACTACTTGGCTTTCGGTACCACTTCGTAATGTAGCCATTTTCTGATAGGTGAATTTGCTCAACAAAAATACGAAGAAAAACAATTCTTCACTTTTCTTCGGTCAAGGCTCGTATTTCGAGCACCAAACCAATTGAACGAGCAGAAATCTCTCAAGCAGGAGATGGTGGTGTCTGAAAATAGAAATTCATGTGCAAATTTAAAATGCAATTCTTCATAAAATTCGTACACATCCTCTTGTTCCATTGAGAGCAAAGGAATACAGTCCTTTCCTGTCGTCATTACCACAGCCAGTCTCCCGAGAAGCTCGTTAGAAGGAATAATTACTTTGCCATTTCACGAATATTTTGCTAATAGGTGTTTCCGACTTTCTCACACTTTCTTGCCTGGGTTTTCGTATGGGAGTATCAAGCTATTTCTTAGCTCAAAATATCCTGCTTGAAAATTAATTCCTGATTTACATGACAGTTCGATGACCATAAACATTCATCAGCGGAGGCGATGCGTCAAACCATTGTGGACTTCCCATGACTACTTTTTAATTCTATGTTTCGTCAGTGTCTTGCAACATGGGCGAAGGTTGTTGTATTCGATTTCATGGAAACTAATCCACGATTCCAATGTGTATCTTTAAAATGACTTGTCTCACTGCAGAATAAACTTTATTCGTGGGAATATAAACCATTTGGATTTACACATTGTTGCCATCAAGAAATGAGTCGATATATTCCGAATACATGAAACGCTGGAGTTCTGGAGATGATCCAATCGTTAGGAGGCTTCGACCTCGGTTTAGTTTCTGAAGTATTTTTCGGGCAGAAAGTTATCAGGTTGATCAAAGAACTGGTAGCTGATAGAGGAGAGGGCCGCGGAGCATTATGTACAGAAAGCAGTTTCGTTATACCGCTTGTTCAACCTTTGCAGCGTCGGTAATTCGGCTTGTTGTGCTAAGTCGTATGAGGTCCATTTGTGGTGCCTCTTAGGTTTTCCAATTTTCTCATGTTCTTCTGCATGTTTTGGAACTACTATGGGTGCTTAAAAGACCGTTTTTTAGTTTCGATAAGACCAATCAGCGTGTATTCTTTTCACTGATGAGCTACCACAAAGTTGATAAGAACATCGTTCGTCTAACGCCTAGGCGCCTTCGTCTTCTTCAGAACTCTCTTACTGCACATCACTGCCGAGTAAGGTTACTTCATCCGGCCGGTGTTCCATTGGATTCAACTCGGTACGATCACGAAGGCCGACATCGAAAGAAGGAACATCTGTGAACAATCGACTGATCGATCCGGCTCTGACCAAGGCCAGAGCACATCTTCACCATCAAATTCGCCACCACGAGATTTTCGAAACAAACATCGCACTGTGCTTATCCATTATTACTTCGAGTTTGAATTCACAGAAGTAGATTCATCGAAATTGCTGTCTTAACCCTTTATCTACTGCCTTTTTCTTTTTAATGGCAGGGTATGCTGCGAAATATAACTAGTATATAATGCTGAGATATTTGCAAAACTCCGGACCGCAGGTGTATGCGGTGGGTGCGGTGGGGAACGAACGCGCTATTGTCCTTACCGAGGAGTAGCGCACCTCACCACCACACCATCCGGGTCCTTCGTTTTGCCTGTCTCTCAGCTAGTTCTATCGATCTTTTGCCATCAGCAATCTCAGCATAACAGCGGTCCGGAGTTTTGCAAATATCTCAGCATTATGTAGAAATTGCTGTCTTCAAACGTGAAATCCTAAGCTGTAAAATTTTCCAGAAATTGTGAACGACGAAATCTGATCTGTTAGTTACGACAGAATCCATAAAAAGCCAACCCTAAAACGGAGTAGTGAAATCAAAGATGTTTTTCTTTAGTAAGCGTGAGCGATTAAATGCTAAGAAATAGATATTGAATGGGAAATTTTCCGTCAGGAACCTCATTGAAAGCAATAGGGTCATTTTTTTTTTAATGGAAACCAATAGCAAGTGAATATCCGCATGACGAGGATTGCTTCATTTAGCTGTGCCTGTCTCCCTATGACAGATCCTGCTTCGATAGTTTATCGAAAATTGTCTGAGTACAAGAGATATTGCTTGTGACGATAAGACAATAATATCTCTGTATACCGCAAGGTAGTCTTCATGGAATATTGTCATAATCCTTCTCTATTAACAAACTTACTCGAGCTTGCTGTAAATCTCGACTCGAATCACCATAACTGTGAAGAAAGCGCAATGACTTAGCTATAAAGCAACTTCATGTGAGTTTATCAGTGAAACAAGATATTGATCATCCATGCTGAAGTTCAATGAAAATCGATACTAACATTGCTACGTCACTGCGTTGTTCTTGTCCCGGTTCAGTGTTTTCCTACTTTATCTGACAATTTAATTGTTTGTCAGTGATTTCATAACTTCGAACACATCCTGTGCATTTCGATAGGTAGTACTTACAGTAGTCGTTTGCTGAATAGCAATCTTTTTCTTGGGCTTCATTATACCTATTTTTCCATTTTATGACTGAGGGCCGGTTGGTAATTTATGATGTTGTCTAAGCACTTTGTTCAAGTTTTGTTTACTGCTTATTCTTTTTTCATGGGATTGTATAATGTGAAATAAAACAAATAAAACCACAATGATGCTGAGATTTGAGGAAAACTTGGAACCTCAAGTGCGCGTGGAACTCCATTCACCTTCTTCGCAGTTTCAAGCGTTATCGGCTACACTAAATAAGACCCTTGGTTTGACTTTCTCTTAACCAATTTTTTACTCAAACGGTCCTATCAGCAACGACAGGTCAACAGAAAGACGTGGGGAGTCCAAATCGGCGTTGAACCCAGCTGAGCTTAACCTGTGATCGAAATCAGAATGTTTGATTTTTGTCTACTGCTTATTCTTTTTGAAAGCAAGGTCTTATGTGAAATACAATAACGAAATACAATGTAAATAGTACCGTTAGGGTGAAAACTGGCTGAGGGAAAGGCAAACGAGGGCCTTAGTTGGTGTGATGAATGGCACGGGAGCTCCCGGAAAGGGTAGGCGCAGGTTCGAAACCCAACTGAGGCTCCGTGTTTTGCCCATATCTGGGCGTCTTATGGTTGTAATTATTACTATTTTTGTCATTGCTATTACTATCATTATTATTATTATTATTAATATTATCATTATTATTATTAAACGGTTTAGTTTGCAGCGCCAGTGAAGAGGACTGATACAGGCAGTACAGATGATGAACTGGATGAATATGGTCAGCCAGACCCAATGGTAGGAACTTCAACTTAGGAATTTTTGTGGTTTCGAGACACACAACTTGTTGTAAACATTGAAGAATGTTATTTTTATAACTTTTATTTTTTTATTATTTTTCCCGAATCTGTTATCAACTATTTTCATCGCATTGTCGGTCCATTTACGCTTCACTACCAATGTCTCTGGACCTCGAAGACCAGATTATTGGTAAAGGTTCGGACTACATATTGTGGCTTGATATTGTGTATGCCCATTATATTCCAGAATACATGCAAACGTTTCTGGGATAGTTGGAATAGAATTTTCTCGTGGTCTGGATGTTAGTCTACGTCTTCTCTACAGTAAAAAGCCTTTAGGGTCGAAAATCTGTTCGATTAGTTTTCGCTCAGTTACTTGATCTGTGAGTGGCTTCTCTGAGTATATCCTCCTTGACTTTGTTTCTCATATTTATTATACGCCTTAGGCATATCCATGGCGGTGCCTGTGCAAATGAAGTACTTTCTAGTTGGGTTCTTTTACTTTCGTTGGTTTTTTATTAGATAAAGTTTCTTCTAAATTATGCACAGTCCTGGACTTCTTTTCGCCTTGTGGGCCCTTCGAGCACGCTCTACTTTGCTAATACTCCTCTAAAAGATGACTTCAGCAAAGCAAAGACTTTAGGAGACTTTTCATCAATTCACATGCCGTATTTGCCCGATTGGAGCAACTTCATTATTTCTGGTAATGTGAGGGTTGATGGCTTCGGTGAAACGGTGGAACTTTGTAGTACACTTTTTCCTATGGTTATGTTAAGGAGACGTCGGAAATATCTGTGCTTTTGTGGTCCGGTTAGTGCCGGAGAGAGTTCTAAAGTTGGAGGATTCCACCTGAAGACGATGATGCAACAGTTTTCGTTTTGATGAGGCTGAATATTTTTTCGTTGGATATAAAATTTCAAACTATAGGCTGGTACTGTTACGATAGGTTCACCCTAGCTATAGTTTGGATGTGTCCAATTTTGCAGAATCTCCGTCGATGTGCTGCTTCCTGGGTCTGATTTAGTTTCTTCGAATGTTCCTAATATGAGCATTAGGATAGTCTACATGAGGAGTTTGTACAGTACAAATTTCAAGAAAATAAGGTCATAGTTTTGAACCTTCCTTGTATCGCACATTTTCTCAGAATAACCTTGTGCGACGTCCACTAGTGTGATACTCTCTTTTTAAAAGGTAAAATTTCAAACGCTTTATGAGAGGTTTGTATAGTTTGTGGTTTTAGTGATATTAAAAGTCGGATGTGATTTTGAGTTTTTCTAGACAGCTTGTATTCCTTGGCTTAGCTTTCATTGATCTTTAAACGATTTAAAGGAAATATTGTGTTCAGTGTGCTGTCTCCATTGGTGACTTGCATTTATTTCATTTGTGAGGAGACCATAATGACGGTTTCCTTCCCCATTTCCTCTTGGTGTTTCAATTTTTCAACATACCTACACTTTCATTGTCTCCTTTTCGTATTCTTCGTTAAAGTTCTTGACAAAACAACGGATCGTAGAACTCTTTTAACCCGTCCTCATGTGTATAGGTTAAAGCGTATCGATAACAGTGATTTTGTTTTGACTCCGAGTATGAAAGCTGACAATGTCCATGTGAAGCCATAGGCACAGGACCACTTGCGATTCGTATGTGCCTCGTACGTCTTAATTTCTCCTTTTTCGTCAGTATACTTTTTTATTTCTACATTTTACAAGACCTTTTTTCACATTCACTCTAGGGATCCCAACAGTCCTAGAATTCTATTCATGAATTTCGTTGATTTTTGGTGGAGTCGATTTTTGCTAGAGTCCTGGTAGAGCCGTTCAAAGGGCGTTTCCACATGGTATAGGTGAAGTGAGGTTTCCCCAGACCAATATTTTCTCACCTTTGGAGAGATAGAAAAGTTGGTGAGCCAGAGTGAAGTCAAACCAACACTGTGGTCATGTTGAATGTCATCACTATCACTGCACTATCCACCCTTTTGTCAGCATAGTGAGATATGAATAGCTAATTGTTTTAGTAATTCTTCGTATTTTTGTTGAGCCAACGCGAGGTGTTATTATTCTTTATTCACGAATAAGCTCACGTTTCGGCGGATTTCGCCTTCCTCAGAGCCGCTTTCTATGAGGTTTCCACTAAGTATGTCACGTAGAGACCAACCGCACAGAAATCACATAAGACATAATAAAACATTATGCTTCCATGTGATTTCTGTGCGGTTGGTCTCTACGTGGCATACTTAGTGGAAACCTCATAGAAAGCGGTGAGTGTGTAAAGCTGTGTTCAATGTGATTGAAATCTTGGTTTAGACTTTCTTTGTTTGGTTATGGAGGCATCTGGCCGAGTAGATTGCTATCAACTTGACCTTTCCAGGCTCTGAGGAAGGCGAAATCCGCCGAAACGTCAGCTTATTCGTGAATAAAGAACAATAACACCTCGCGTTTGCTCAACAAAAATATGAAGAATTACTTGATCAATGCCGAGGTTAATAGAAAGTCGGTCGTGGGAGTTAATTGTTTTAGGTTGCAACTATACTGGACGTGGCCGTTATTAGAGCATTGTTGATAACTCATTGGCGTGAAGAGGGAATTTACTGGGCATTGCGGTACCTACTCAATCGCCTTGAGCAGATTCAGGTTTGTTTGTGCTTTTTTTTCTTTACTATCTTTTTATTTAACAGGATCGTTTATATATAGCTAAGGGAGCGTGTGGGGTCGGAGACGCCCTGCAACACACATGGAATCGATCTCGGCGCCCATGGCCCACCTAGCTTTCCATCCCTCTGGGGTTGGCAAATTAGTACTAGACTTATCTGGGATGATACCAGCACTGGCTCGATACACCGGTAGGCCACCGCGAGTCATTGTAAAGTCTTGATATGCACTCAATCACCTCTAAACGATGCTTAATGAAGTCGAATGCATAGCTCATCTCTCAGCGATTGATCAACGCCGAGAGCTTTATCCTCTATACTTTTATCCATTCATCCATTTATTCACCCATTCATCCACGTTCTATTATTGCACTCATGTCGTGCTTTATTATCCATATTTTTTATCAGAACCACGTTGCTATACATGGAACAAGAAATCGAAGTAATTCTTTACCACCTTGTGAGAGGAAAACTAGTGTCACAGTAAGTGGACCGATTTTGCAGTATTTTTTAAATTTATTTTAAGTCCCATTTTGTTTGCACTATTATTTTCATTATTATGCTTTATTCTTGTTCCAAAAGTAGTTATAGTTACAATAGCTTTTCCCTTACTTTGTCTTTGAAAATCGCCTCATTTATTTTCAGGTTGTCTTACCATCTTACAGTAATACAACTTGGGAAAATTTTCAATTGAAAGCTGACGAGAGTGATAGGTCGAAGCTGCATGTGGCCTTTAATGACAATAGGTAGGTTACAGTACCTCTGTCACTGTTTGTGATTTCCTGTTGTTTATTGTCGTTTTCATGAAGAAGGGATATGTTTTTTTCCAAAGAGCCAATCATGCAGACGGTTTTTCCACTCTATAACCATCGGCTAACTGTGTTGACGTCTTTAAAAAAGTAGTTTGGCTTTTGTCTGGTCGTAATTTACACTAGCATAAGTTCTTATTAGGTGATTATAACCGTTTTATTAGTCGGTACTTACAACTTAAATCCATAGGCTACTCCATAAAAAAGTTTTTCCTTTTTATTAAAGATAAGTCTCAACATTAGCTGCCTTTGAACGTTTCTTTGTCACGATTATGTAAAAGGAGCGAATGTTGAGAGAAAAGTAATAGATGGGGTTTGATTACCTCACTTGGGTTATCTGGACTAATTAGGTTTGAGGCGCATTTCTTGTACTGTTCGTTAGCAAAAAATCTGGTTCGAGCAGAGATCACTAAAGGCTGAACGATAGTACTACAGACGAGTTTTTTGAACAAACACTGTTTACAACCACAACTTTGCTGAGATATTTGCAAAACTCTGCACCGCAGGTGTCTATGGTGGGGAACGAACGCGCTATTATCCTTTCCGGGGAGTAACGCGTTCACCACCACACCATGCGGGTCCTTCGTTTCGCCTGTCTCTCATCTATTTCTATCGATCTTTTTGCCACAGCAATCACCCGTCAGCGGGGTTGATCTGGGGAGCGCAAATCGGCAATTTCTATCGATCATTTTGCCACAGCAATCACACTGTTTACGTTGTAATTATGTTCTATGAAGTCATTCTCGATAGCATCTGAATAGAATTTCATACCATTCTACCACATGTATCTCGCTATCCTAGACGAAAATCAAGCGACCAAGGATGTCTGCGATCCCGAGGAGGTAATCATTCTAGGCGAGCCAGTCTGAATACTTTAACTAAACGTGAGCGAAACAGGTAAGGTTTGAAATAAATTTTGTCTCGAAAACTTACGACAAATGTTAAATGAATACTTCTGGAAAAACAATAATAACGTAAAAGCATAGCCAACATGGTCAAATAGTTTTTTGGAATTCACAAGGCTTTTACAATGGATAAAATTTTTATACAACACTTAAAAAAAGACCCTTCGGCGTTTCAAAATTTGACTTACGCAGTGATTTGTGGAACCCTGCTGATGTAGCAAGCTAGTGCTTTTTGCCAACCAGAAAAGTCCGATACCATCTTGCCAAATTCAAAACGATAGGGGCATAGTTTGCACAAGATGCAAGATGGAACCGGCAATCAGTTGGGTATTTCAAAGCATCTCTAGCAACCGTGCTACATTCGCCCCATATTAGGCTTTATACTCTATTATTGTACTATCACTTTTATAACATTATATTTCCCAGGATCGACTTTCTCTTAACCTCGGCATTAGAATATGAATGTGTCGTTTTCTTGTTCAGCAATCGCGAGGTTTTTAAACAGCATACATTTACTTCCATAAAAACACAATACAATACAACGCTAGCTGACGTTTCGGCAGTATCGCCTTCTTCAGAGCCGCTTTTTCGTGACTTCCAATGAGGAAGTTTAGAACAGCTGATTATAGTCGCATGTCTATGTAAATGTATGCTGTTTAAAAACCTCGCGATTGCTGAACAAGAAAACGACACATTAGCATTATATTCTTTTATTTTTTAGTAGTCTACCAATATATATTAAAAAACAAGTTTTTGATATTCTGAGAACTTAACGGTTCTTTTCTGTCCTGAATCCTTAACGGAATCCTTATGCATGTTTCTTAGATCCGATCCGTCGCTAAACAACTCCTATGACATTATACCGATTCACGAAGATAGCATTTCTGTAAGCAACGTCTCATCAAAATCCGAAAAACAGAAAATCTCCGCCAAGTTCTATCCAGAGATATTGGGGAGTTCGAGCTTTATCGAGAAAGACGGGAAAATTAGTTTTACCGTCATCGTGCAGACCATCAACCAGGTGATTCAGCAGTCAGTCATTTACACCGATTTTCTTTTTTTTATTAAATCTTTGGTGAAGTGGTCTCTACAGTTTAATTTAAGTGATATATTTTATCTAGGGGATAACATGCTTCCGAAAGTTTCTAAATTCTGAACTGTGTTATTCTTCAAAAATAAATCCTCACTGCTGCACCAAACACTACACTGCACTTCCATGCTTCTTTTTCATCATTTATATTAAATTTGTGATCCTTCATCTCAAGAACGTCTCACTTTACCTATATTTTCGATATGCCTTATACGAAAAAGATCTGCAACACACCGAAAGTGGGCAAAATAGATTTTATACTGGTAATGCTTTGGAGATATGAACACCTGAAGAACCGTCCTACAGTGATTAAAAAAATAGGGTCGGCTCTCCACGCGTTACCTCACAGAATGCAAGGCTCCTAATCATTAGAAGACCAACATGACCGTCATATTGTTTAAGAATGGATACCTCTACGATATCGGCAACTATCGCCAATCTGCTTGCTGTCTGTCGTCTACACAAACTCTTCACTGTTTCACCTTGAAGAAGACTGACAGAGCAGTAGACAAAGGACACTCATGTGAGCTAACCGGGTTTCGAAAGAGATTCGGTACAGTGACCACATCCACACGATAATAAGACTCACCGAAGTGTCGCAAGAGTACAGGGGACCGCTTTGTCTCACTTTTATCTATTTAAGGAAAACTTTTGATTCAGTTGAGATAGATACGGTAATGGAAGCTCTGAACAGCCACGGCGTTCCTTGACAGTATATAAAGATTCTTCGTGAGCTGTATAAAAGTTGTATAACCGAAATATCACCATTCTACAACGATATTAAGATTGACTTCAAAAGAGGAGTTAGGCAAGGCGATACCATTTCGCCAAAATTATTTGCCGCCACCGTCCAGAACGTAATGCGAACATTGGAATGAAATAATATGAGAGTGAAAATCGTTGGTCAGGAGTTACATCATCTTCGCTTTGCCGATGACATCGTCGTTATAACACCAAACATTAGCCAAGCGGGTCGTATGCTAGCCGACTTTGATAGAGCCTGTGGAAATACTGGTCTTCGACAGCTCACAAAAACGATGCTCATGAGGAACGCATTGATTTCATACGCCCCACTCACGCTCAACAGAACAAATAGCTCTAAATGCTCCAGTTATGTCTATTTAGATCGGGAAATCTATGTGATGAACGACTTAGCTCCAGAGCTTAGCAGAAAGAAACGAGCGGCTTGGCGAGCTTTCAAGAGCATTGAGGATGTAGTAAAGGGAACAAGGAACACCCGACTCTGTGTCCAACTTTTCGCCTCAACGGTACTTTCTGCCCTAACGTATGCGTCAGAAACCTAGTCGCTGCGTAAACAGGATGAAAGATCACTCAGCGGTATTGAACGCGCAGTCGAAAGACGTTGCTATGAGTATACCGTATCACTCAAGTGGAGAAAGAAATCGAAACATCCGACGTACACCAACGGTCAAAAATCAAGGACGCTGTTCTATATGCCGAACTGTTGGAAATAAGGTGAACTGAACAAATGGTGCCTATAAACAATAATCGATGGACAGGCGCCTTTAGTGACTGGATTCCTCCGGATGTCAAACCTACTGCATAAAGATCACCAGATGATCAGAGTTATTCGCAAAATTCCTAGAAGAAGGATTCGACGCTAAACAAGTCCCCAGAGTGTGCAGATGCCACTGGGCTGCTCTTGCACGAGAGAGCGAGAAATTGAAGAATTAGTGGCGCCCACTCGGGTCAATTGGCGATCAATAGAACAGCAGGCCTGCAAGTAAACTCTTTGAAAATTAACAGAATGAAACCATTTGCTGGAAGCTATCCAGTCGAAAAATTAATTTGGTCGGGTAAGGTCATATTGGTCTAAACTTTTAGAGGCTAAAAAACCTTGTTTAATGGTTGTATCCGCAATTTTTCGCAGGTGATGGAACGCAACTGTGCTGCGAGTATTTGTGAACTGGCGCTGAATATCGCTGACACACTGTTGCGAATACCGTTTGACCAAACGGAAATTTTCTTCTCCGAGTTGACGACGATGATATTCAGGTTTATTTTTAAATTTTTCTCTAAGTGTCTGATTAAATAGCGACGGGACAAACATCGACGTCTTTTTGCGGAAGATTTACTTGTCTTGGTAGCAATCTCCGATTTTCAGGATTTATCTCGCTCTTGGTTGTCCTTATGGTTGTAATGAGGGAGTGAAAAGTCAGCAAGGAAATTTCCTGCGCATCAAGGCAAAGAATATTCTGGCTCAACTTGAAAAGTTACAACAGGTAGGATAAAGTCACATATAGAAGTGAGTGTGAGTGTAAGACTTAGCAATCTAGTATCGATTCCGTCCTATATACTCTTCCGTTTATAAAATCACTGAAGATGTAACTATGAATTTGGCCTGTCCGCTTCAAATCATTATTTTCCCTGTACAAATAATTTGGTTAACATCTCGTAAGTTTCAAGTAGAGGGCAGATTTAGTGGTGTAACCAAATCGGCATTTGCTGGTTAGTACTATCTCTTATTAAGGTTAAAAGGATAAAAGGATAAAGCTCTCGGTGTTGATCAATCTCTGGGCAATGTGCCATGCATTCGACTCCTTTAAGCATCGTTTGGAGGTGATTGAATGCATATCTGGCCTTTTCAATGACCCACGGTGGCCTACCGATGTGTCGAGCCAGTGCAGCTGTCTTCCCAGACAAGTCTAGTACCAATATCCCGACCCCGGATAGATGCAAGGCTTGGCAGACTAATGAGCGTGGGGATCGATTCCACTATTGTTGCAGAGCGCCTCTGACCACTGCGCCACCAGCACTCTTTATTAAAGTTAGAGGCGCAGAATTCAGGAAGTGAAATTCTACAGCGAATTTCATTCGACTGGAGCAATGTTGTAACAGTTTAGCTTCGGGATTCTTGTAGAGTTCAGCGTAGCATCGGTTTTTGATACAGATAATTTTCATTGTGGTTCAATTTTATCCATATAAAGGAGAACCTGAATAATACTGTTAGACTGTTAAATTCAGGATCGATTCCGTTCAATTTTCGTCACATATGTTGAGGAGAACAATCCGCAACAAGTGCTAGATCTCATACATTCGATCACTGCATTTTGTCGTTCAGAATTCCCTCGTAAGTGTATACGAAAACGTATTTCTCTCATCCATTGTTTTGTTGCAAAGTTTTTTATAAGTGCAGAGAAAATTCCCTGCTTGAAGTTATTGTAGTTTCTCATACATCCATCAAGTCGATTTAATAATTAGCCGTAAGTAGCCAGCTTTTATCCATACTTTATGTTAAAATTACGTGTTCTGTTCACTGTCATCGGAAAACGAACCCAAAGGGTTATAGCTCCTCTTCATCCTTGATCTGACTTCGTCGGATCATGTTATCGTGCCACAGTTCAATATATTCATCCTGTCTATGGTGAAAACAGAATGTTGCGTGAATTTTTTGTTGAGCCCAGCGGGGCTTGCCCATGAATTGCAGCTACGCTAGACATCAAACTTGGGTGATGAATTCTCTGTATGAGCAGTATTACAACAACGGCAACTACTATTACGTTACGAGATTAGCAAATATATATATATGTATATATATATATATATATATATATATATAAAGAAGGTAGATAACATGGCATGGCATGGCAACATGTAGAAACACTTTTTAGCATTTACTCCCTGATAGTAGTTTACCTATGTCAGAGCTCTCCACGCCTCTCTACGGGTGCTTTTGGCCCTTTTCGTTTGCACGTTTGTCGTTTCTGACCAGTTTGATTTGATTGAAATCTACCCACCTAAACATAAACAGAAAAAATGCGAAACTACGATTTAAATCGCATTGAAAAGAAAATAGATACTGTGCACATTCACCGCTCTCCGTGACTCTTCGACTGTGTATTTGACGTAGAGACCAACCGCACAGAGATTGTATGAGGTCACACCTGGTAATTCCTCTCTGCGGTTAATTCTTGTATCCGTGAAGTTTATGCAGAATAGTGCAGCAGTTTTGCGTCGATTCCTGCGCAAGGATGGTAACTTCCATTTCGAACTCTTCTCCGTTATGAGTTTGTGTCCCATGCGCGTCCAGTGGAGTACTTAGTTTAACTTTATGTTTGCCACTTAGATGTCCTTTTATGTGGGCGCACAGACGTCGTTGCGGAAGTTTAATTTCTTCATTAATTTCGAGTTATTAGGTTGTTCAGAAATAAATGAGCGTTTTGAGCGGTATTCCTTCCTTGATGAGCTTACACGAGGTTGATAATGATGTTTATCTCACGACCGACTTTCTATTAACCTCGGCATTGATCAAGTAATTTTTCGTATTTTTGTTGAGCAAACGCGAGGTGTTATTGTTCTTTATTCACGAATAAGCTGACGTTTCGGCGGATTTCGCCTTTCTTAGAGCCTGGAGAGGTCAAATTGACAGCAAACTACTCGGCCGGACGTCTCCATAACCAAACAAGGAAACTCTAAACCAAGATTTCAATCACGTTGAACACAGCTTTGCACACTCACCGCTTTCTATGAGGTTTCCACTAAGTATGTCACGTAGAGACCAACCGCACAGAAATCACATGGAAGTATAACGTGCCCCTCCCATCAGAATAGCAGTCTTATATACTGCCCTATATCACGCGTGATAATGAGGCATTCTTCCCTGCGGTTCATTTTCGGATTTCTGGAATTAATCCAGAATGCCTCGAGAGTTTTTCGCGCCTGTGTTCTTGATTCGCGTGCGAGTATGGTGACACATACTTCAAAGTCGTCCCTGTTATGTCTCTGGGTCTATGCGTGCCTAGCGGGGTATTTGGTCTATTTTTGCCGGCTAGGTGTTCTTTCATGCGGACACAGAGGTGTCTACCCGTTTCGCCAATGTATTCGTCACCACACGGCTTACAGGAGATCAGATAAACTATACCCGAGCTCATGCAATCACCGTCTCTACCACTGGGGCAAATTACGCAATTTTGAGTTGCACATAGACGGTCATATAGGCGGTTGCGAACTAGCTGGCGCTTAAGATTACTCGGTGGTATTTCAACTACGCTCACCGAATTCCTTAAGCCCGCCCTTCTCAAGCAGCATTTTATAGCTGTACTTATATCATTTGAGATGAAGGGTAGAATAAACGGGACCCTTCTATCGCTAGAGTTGTCGTTTGGAGGCCTACGATTTCCTCTACACCTATCCTGAGCTACAGTTTCGTAGCCATTAGAAATGGCTATTTGCCGTGCCAAGTTCCGCGACTCCTTTCTCGGTTCTCTTCCCGTGCACACGTTGGTTGCTGTTCGGAACATGTTTCTTACAAGCGCTCTTTTCGTGTGAGAGGAGTGAGAAGATAGGTAATGTACCAGGATGTTTTTACTACTTGGCTTTCGGTAGCATTTCGTAATGTAGCCATTTTCTGATAGATTAATTTGGACGTTCAGAATACATATTGATTAGTGATACCGAGGTTCAAGGAAAGTCGGTTTCGAAATGTTACTACGCTTTGTGCTAGCTGATAATAACACCGACTTCTGCACAATGTGCGCGATGATTATGTCCGGAAGAAAAGCAAGTTGTTATCACCGGACATTATCATTATATTCACCATCAGCATCGTGTACAAAAGGGGATCACTGAGTAAGGATGCCTCATTCGAGGAGATGGCTCATTGAAGGAGACCTGACTCAACACGAAGGCGAAGCTGCCGAGACGAATAACAAGCGAGGACCAAGGACTCCGATCATCGGCTCTGAGGAAGACGAAGACGTCGAAATGTTAGCCGAAAATAAACATCATTATCAACCACGTGTAAGCTCATCAAATTCAAGGAAAGTCGGTTTCGAAATGTTTTTAGCTCTATTATTCAATATATCTACAAGCGATCACCTCCCATTCGTTCGGAAGGGCGATCATTCTTTCGGTTGGGAGTGTTCTCGTTTGAGAGTCGTTTTACTGATATAGATCGATGTGAGCGAGATATGAGATAGAATAGAAAAGCTTCGCAACCGAAGATAAACCTGTCCGATCAGGGAGTTTTGCTGTCTTTTCAACTAAATTAAGAAAGTTTAAGTTTACGTAAAGGGCCTGAGATATAAGTTTTAATCTTTTAACGCGTAATTGCTCAATTTCCATGAGAAACTGAAAAGAATGTAAGAAATCTAATAGTAGAACTTGAATCTTTGTGAACGGAGATTTGAGAGTTGAAATGAGACGGGAGCTATCACATTAAAATTTAATATCGGGAAAGAATTAACATTTATCAATCGAATATCAGGCCACCCGCATGGTGTGGTGGTGAACGCGTTAGCCCCCGGAAAAGGTAATAGCGCGTCTGTCCCTCGCCGCAGACACCTGCGGTCCGGAGTTTTGGAGATATCTCAGCATCAATGTGGTTGTATCAATCAATTATCAATTATGCTTATGGCCATTATATTTGTTCTCTCCTTATCCTTTTTAGTTCGATTTCTATTGCTTCTTATCCAAATCGATAACTTTCAATCATAATGGCGTAAAGTCTGTTGACAAATTTATCTGAAATCTAATCTGCATTGTTTTGAATTTTTTTGCTACTTGGTTTCTCACTAGCTTTTCAAACTGCCCTTTCGCAGAAGAGACTCGACGACATCCCGAAGGTAAAGCTCCATCTTACCGTAATCGATTCAACGAACGAGAAAAAGGCATTGAAGGACGGATAATCAACGCGACCTTACGCAATCTCACGACGAAATTGGCGCTTATCCACGATCAACTCATTCAACCGGAGAACATGGTAAGCCGCCAGATTCGAGTGTTTTTTTAGCGGAGATAATGAAATGGATGGGTGAGAAAGTTATGCGAAGGGTTGAACCAATAAACCTGGATGTGTGTGGGCGTCGTAGAAGAACTGCATGCGCGTTAAAACTACTGCAAAAGGTAATGATCAAGATATTTGGTACTGATCAACGCGAGTGAGCCTTGCATTCCAAAGGATGCATTGGTGGAGCGAGAGCGACGATGCCAGGTCTCTGTGTTTCGCACTTTACCTAGCTAGTATTTTTTATTCTCGAAGAAATGATGCTTCCTCATTGTTTCAAGTTTGCCATTAATCAATATTCTTGAGCGTTATCCAACATCACTTTCATTTTTCTGTTAATTTTTTCCAAACTTTCTAAATTAATTCATATTTCAAGTTATACAGTCTTACGATCCTGAAGAAGTGTTCACCAGACATATTTATTAATAGCCTGCAATACCACATAAATCTCCCATCAGAGAAGTTAGTTGACAAGAGACAGAAGCTTTCCTGTACTTTATCTTTCTGGATAATATTAACAACTTTGTCAGGCCCTATGGTATGCGATCTGACTCCATAGGTCACAAATCTACTCATTCTGAAATGCTCTCAGCCCGTTGTTCCTTCGTCATGCTGAAATGTTCACAGAGTCTTCTCGGTGATGTGCGTATGCTGGTTAATTTCGTTCAAGAGCAACATGGGAATCCATATCGACGAGTGGCACTTAGTGCCTTACTAGACGCAGTTGATAAAATGACGAAGCTAGAGAGGTCGGTATCGTTTGACAGTTTTTATCTACGGAACTCCAGCTTCTTTTTATTATTTCTTTCGCAAATTGTCCATTAGGTGGCACAGCACGACGTAACCGATCCAATATTATTCTATTTTCGTCATTGTAGTGGAATATTTAGCAGTGAGATAGCAAGAAAGGATGAGAGTGAAAAGAGCAGCCCAGGAGGTCTGGCACCGCCAACACGTGGAGATCAGGCATCGCTACGCAGAGGATTGTTCAAGCGAAAAGAGAAGGTATTAAAAAAACGCATTGATTAATGTCTATTACAGGGATCTTAAGTGAGTTGTAATATTCGTTAGGTCTTGAAGAGTTGGTGAATTCTTAAACGAAAAATTAGCTTCTTATGCGTCGGGCAGTCATAAATGTCCGTTCTATTCCGTTAGAACGATGAATTTGATAAAATTTCACAAGTGTTCCATTCTCCCACCGGTGAAAGTGTAAAAATGAACTTGGAAAAGTGAGGGGTCGTTTTAGATTATGGAATTCGAAGATCACAGGGAAATGTCTTTGAAAGCGCAATAAAACATTTCTAAACCGAGTTAGAAATATTAAAAGCAGTGGTGATCCTTCTATTTTTGTAAAAGCAGCTGAAGGACAAAGGAACAAAACTAACGTCTATTTAGCTATCACACGATTCGATCCTAAGAAGCGGAGCAGAGGATTCCGACTTGGATTCGTCTCCATCAACGCCGCGAACCGTCTCATCAATCGATGACGGTCTTTTTCCCTTGATGTCAGCGACGATCCTCAAGAAGAAAAGCGCTCCTAAACTTCACTTTGGTATGTTCATTAGTGAGTTCTTTTCTGCTGAGTTAGACTAAATACACTTGAAAGCGTTTACTGTTTGAATAAAGGTGGATAAATCTTTTCTTATGCAGTATGAATTGAAACTAACAACTTATAGTAGAGGTAAATAAGTTTCCAGCTTGCTCCTGTTTTGAAAGGACCAGCTTTACCATCTGTTTAAGCTAGGTTGGGTTGTTCATTATTATGGAAAATCGCTTAGATTCCTTTTAGAAAATGGAATACAGAAGGTTTCTTTATAAAGGTAGTGATAAAGGATAAAGCTCTCGGCGTTGATCATTCTCTGAGGGATGCGTCATGCATTCGATTTCATCAAGCATTTTTAGAGGTGACTGAGCACATATCTGGCCTATACGCGGTGGACTAGCGATGTATTAAGTCAGTGCTGTTATCTTTCCAGACGGGCCTGGGACCAGTTTACCGACCATGCGAGGATGGAAATCTTGCTGAGTCTAGAACACGAAGTCGATTCCATGTGTATTGCATGGCGTCTTTAACCATTACGCTACACGCTCCCTCTTCTTTATCTTACAGTATTTAACGTCACATGTTCATCAACGCAGTGAAAGAGTTTGGGAGAAATTACCCGATGGGGATGTCTTGATGCTGGAAGCCAAAATTTTGTCATTATGTTCAATGCTATGACGGCTTAGAAAGTCATTTACTGAAACGAAAAGAAAAACGACAGGGGGATAAATAAGTGTCTCACAATTTCTCTCTGCAGTTATCATCTTCAGATAATTTTGATCTTTGAAGGTATTTTAAAGACGATTTTGATTTTCATCGTCCGTTTTTTGGTTAGATGCGGTAAAGAGATATTATTTTCGCCTTCACGAATCGAAAATTTTATAAAAATTTTAAAACGAATACTAGAAGAAATCTTTACCCCATCTAACCAAAAAGCGAAGAAATAATGAAAGCAAATAAGAAGATAGAAAAATAGATTAATAATATTTGGTTTTATAATAAAACAAAAATTTTATAATTATTTAGCATTTAATTTGCTGAAGTCGACAAAAACTGAAAACATGGATGAAGAATGTTCTGATTCGGAAACTGCAGAGGAATTAAGTGTGAGTACTATTGAAAAATTTTAGCCATTGTAGTAAAAACTACAGTTCATGCCTAGTGGAGTTGATATTTATTGGGGATACAGTTATATTAGCCTCACTGTGAGAAGGAAATAAAGAATTTCAATTAAATATCATGGAATTTATGGGATTTTAGGAGATCGATGCCTTCGGCGTTAAGAAACCTTCGTGGGAATTCGGTCGTAAAGCAGTCGGAAAGACCCCAGTTGATGGTATTTTATATCCCATCTACCATTTTTATTTTTCATTTATATTACTTGACAGATTGTGCGGATCGCAGCACTTGTTTGTTCCAGTTTGTTGTCTAGCATCTCTCATTCACGAAGAACTTCGGATTCACGTATTAACTCGGTTTCAACTTGAAAATTCGTCTTTCTTATGGATGTACTTGAATGGTCATGAAACAGATTTTGTTTGGGTCCCTGAGAAAGCTAGCTCTATTAGAGACTCTCTACACTAGCATTCGTAGCGCTTTCTGAACAGGAGAGAGCCCAGAAAGACAAGCCTGGTAGCAATTTACAGAGTGAAAATTTGGTTCGCCAGGAATAGATCGAACCAATGACCATGGGTATTTTGATCGACTGTAACCACTGCGCTTCCCGTATCATGTTTTTTTACTTTTTCATTTATTTAGTCCATTTCTTGAAGAATTTCTTCAGTATTTATTGTCGAAATTCTTTTTTTTTTTAGCACAGGGCAATATTCGGTTGTACGGACTATTAGTTCCAGCGGCCAAGTTGGTAGATGGCAAAGTGAGTTACCTTCGGCGTTCAATACAACGACATTTTGGTCATTCTGTTTAAATTAGTACCATACTCGTGTCTAAATTCCCTAAATACCTTGTGAAATATGCTGCCAATAGTGTCTATTCGATTTCCTAACCTTCGTTTTTCATTTTTCTTAAGGTTTAAATGGGCTGCAGTCGAAATTGAATCGCGAAACATCTAGCTAGTGTAGAATATCTTTTCTTTCGAAATTGCATCAATCACTTAATGTTTTGATTGTTAATCCAATGAACCATCTATGAGCATTCACAACAACTGCATGACTAGAAAGAACTCTGTTTTCTAGGTCTTTATTCTCCAAGTCGTCAATTAAACTAAAGTAATTAGTTAATTGGTAAGCAACTGGGAAAAGCTTTTGTGCGCCCAATATCTCATAAGAGCGTCATGAAGTTTATTGTTGCTTAACCATGAGCTTGCGTAAAACATTAAAAACAGATTGGAAACGTTTTTTTAGGGAATATTCGAAGGTGCTCGCCGATTCGCCTTTCTTCTGGAGACCACCAGACCGGGCACGTTTCCAGATCCACCTCTCATCGCTGCTCTCCTACACTTGGCTAGTATTTCCTCATTGTTTAGTCGATTCTCTTCTAGTTCCCTGCCCATAATAGCCAGTGTGTGCACCATATTTTTGAAGCAAACTGAGAAACTCTAGAATAATTACTGACGTCTGAACGCCATTTACCAAGTGCTTAATAGTACTTCATTCCTTGGCTATAAAAATTTTCTTTTGTATGAGATAAGGAATAGCAATTTTAGGGCATAAGAAGTCAGAACCGCTAGTCTCTTTAATGAAGATAGTCTTTCCGCTATTTTCTCTCCACTGATTCTAAGGTGATCATGTGGTATAATAAGAAAATATGACTATGTAAAGTGTTAATGTTTTAAAAGTGTTAGTGTCACTTAGATGACTTGGATGGCCTGTCTTAGCAAACTTTGCAGACACCAACTTGGTCTTTAATTGACTGGCGTTTTACTGGTTGATTCACTTTTTTTTTCTTGAATTTTGGATGAAGTGTGCCAGTATTACGTAAAGTGTACGCTGTAAACTCTCGCTGGGGCTAGTAGATTGAAGGAGGACTTGGCGCCTTACAACTAACTTTCTTCTAGGACATTAGTGGTCTTTTTGCACAAATTTGCCCTTAACTGGGCTTCCGAATAGAATTTTCGGCTTTTTCTCATCTTGAATGGATAAATAAGAAAGTAAGGAAATGGTTAGGCGTACAACATCTTGGTTGCTATCTTATCGTAAGTAGGCAGGTGGGAGGGGGGGGGGGGTTGGGTGGAAATTACTAATGTCGATAATAAACATGACAAGCAGTGTTGAAAAGGTGTAAATTGGCTATAATAAACAAATTTAAGGGAATTTGTAGTTAAGGTTATTTATCTGGTTTTTATATCCAAACTACATGCAAGTATTGCTGAAATGAGATTACTTCTGCGCTTTAGAAATCGCCGGTATTGGCACGTGCTGCACTTCTGTTGGAATGCTGTTATTTCGTCTCACGATGTAATCGAGGACAATGGCCTGAGTGGATCAGGAGTAGTCATCTTTGGACGCTTAGTATGGGAGGTCCATTAGCTAATCGAGGTCAGGTTTTTTTCTATTGACGCATATCTTTTATTCATAAACGGCGTAGGCTGCAAAGTATTTCTTCGGTTTATTTCTTTCTAGGTGCACTTTAAATCTACTGGTTCTAAGTAGCTCTCATGATGTTTCAGTTTATGATAGTAGTAGTTTATTATCTGTTGAGGAGGTGCATTGAATATCTTTCTTGGGAACGTCGAAACCATTCAATCATAAAGTAGTGGGAACCTACTAGGTGATCGACACTTCTATGGTGTTCACCGTTTTGGTCACGCTTCTTGACACATCGAAATTATTACTATTTTGTTCCTAAATAAAATGACATTACAAATGAAGTATCCTCAGCTCTTTCATCTTTCCTGCCGATGTCCTTCAATGCCGATTTTGCTACGAGTGCCTCCAGCTATTACTATGCCTTAATTATTCCCTCATCGCAGCACAGTAAACAGGAGAATTGTTCGTATGGATCGACGAAATTCTCCAAATTTTCGACGAAACCTCCGAATCCATCACTGTGGTCAAAGTCCTTAATGAACTTCGAGGGAAGGAGATGTAACCAATAAGTAAAGAGAAATAGAGTGTAAGGCACAGCGCTTGTGAAAGACGGACGACTATAACGGAGGATTTGCCGATTACTTTCATTGGTACTTGGATAGACCGTCTTATTGAGTAAGGCATGCACGTCTCTTGCATATTTTCAATTCCTTTCTTTCTTCCGTGATCGGTGGACTACTTCGGGCGTGGTGACTTTTGCGAGTATCACTTTCATCCATAAATGCGTTCCAGCTGTGAATATAGTTTGTTGACCTAAGCTGCAAACACGATCGCCTGTAATGAAGAGAACTAGTTGCGCGAAGTTCGCGAAGACGGCGTGCGAGTCTTTTTGAGTTGGAGAAGCGATGTGCCACGGCTGAAATCCGGGTAATTAAACCAAGCGTTTCGAGCGCTCCTATCAAGTCAGCTTCAGTGGCCTTTGGATTCAGATTACGAACAAGCACTAC
Organism: Angiostrongylus costaricensis; assembly: GCA_900624975.1. Classification (NCBI taxonomy): domain Eukaryota; kingdom Metazoa; phylum Nematoda; class Chromadorea; order Rhabditida; family Metastrongylidae; genus Angiostrongylus; species Angiostrongylus costaricensis. The sequence continues at coordinate 147,606 of UYYA01004062.1, read as the reverse complement.
CAGCGACTGTTCTGGATTTGTCGGATCAGCCAGTTCATCACGATGAAATGTTTTCATTGGTGGTGCGCTCTCTCTGCTCACTGTATGACTTACAATTCCTCTCAAGCGCCCATGAAAAAGTGACCGAAATCGAGTAAGGGGATGGAATATGCGAACGATACGAAAACGGTTCAAAAACGAATGCTAGCCAGTACCGGTTCTAGATTTGTCGGATCAGTCATCACTGCGAAATCTCTTTATTGGTGATGTGCTCTCCCTGCTCGTTGTCTGACTTGCTATTCCTCTGCCTTGCTGCAATGTACTTCTCCTCCATCATCACTCTTCAGTGTTAATTTGAAAACTTTCTTTGGTACTCCATGAGTGCTCCGCTTAGTTTTGTGATAGCTAATTCGATGGTGAGTACCCCTTCACTTAACTTGTATATGTTGCCACATATGAAGGTTTGGTTATCTCTCCATGACCCTGATGACGTGCTGAGCATTTCCAATTTCTCATCTTTAAGTCGCGTTAGTATGGTCGCAACTTTTTCATTTTCACTGTAGTGCGTAAATTCATCTGGTCATGGGAAATTAAAGCGGAAAGCAGAAAAAATTTTCATAGAACTAAGAATTGTGAACTCGCCAAAGCTGTATCAAGTTGAAGTGGTAGCTGTGAAGCTTAACTGCAAGACTTGCTGTTATTAGGTCTCTTTCAAGCAACCAATACACCATGTAATGAAGAGATTTAGCCGTGGTGAACTGGCTGATTCGAGAAATCCAGAACCGCCGGTGGTAGTGCGTGTTCGTAATTTGGATCCAAACGCCACCAAAGCTGTTTTGATAGAAGCGCTCGAACGTTTGGTTTAATTACTCGATACATCGGTAGGCTGCCGCGAGTCATTGTAAATTCCAGATATGCATTCAATCACCTCCAGCAATGGTGCGAATGGAGTAGGATGCATGGCGTATCTGCTAGGGATTGATCAACGCCGAGAGCTTTATCATTTTTTATCTTTATTGTATGTAGTGGTTATACTTCGGAAGACATAATTCAAGCGTTAAATTCTCAACCTAGTTGAAGTATCAACCCATATCTGAGCTGCACTGATAGGAACAAGGTTTTTTGGGTTCGTTAGATGATCAAAGGCATCTCTGGAAGCCTCACACGCGCCCATGCTCTTCTTTCTCCTGCGCATTTCATCCTTCATGTTGTCTTCATGTTTATCGGACGTCCAGAGTGCATTTTGATGATGGCTTAAATCAACGGTTAGCTCTTGATATTATACTCCTGCACTAACCCTTCTGGCTGTAGTGGTATACAGATGGCGTGTAAGATACATGTAGACGCACCGTTCAAGTGTGACTATACTATTCATTGATTTTCAGGCACTCCATCTGCCACTCGTCGAATGCATTCTTTACAGCGGACCGCTGGCCGGTATTTCTATCAGTGGGCTATACAGGTTATCTGTATAACAATATTGTCACTTGTGTTTACCTTTTACTTACTGGTGGCTTTCGAATTTGCTGTTGTAATGCTAGTGTATTCTGGACTTTGAATTTACCTTTTTGAGGTTAGGAACTCTAGTTAGACTTTAGTTTTAGCTTTTAGGGCTGTAGGGACAATCTATTTACTTTCTTCCTAGGCAATCGCAATAAGAACTCTAGAACAATTTCCGTGTAGCAGGGATTGATGACGATTTTCAATTAAGATTTCTGAGCAACTATCGCGATTTATTGAGACTGCGGAAGTCAAGGAGAAAGCTCAGCTGAAAATGGAAGATACGATGGAGGACTTTTTTGATGAGGGTACCTTACAAAATTTGAGCTTTTGAATGATAATAAGTAAAGATGCGATTTTTAGCTATTGTCAACGATGATTCTGGCGAGCGATGTCCACCAGCATTGCAGTTGATTGCCACACTTCTTCTCTACGAGATCACATCGTTTCTTAGAGAGACGTTCAAGACGATTCCTAGAGCAAAGAGCAATAAGGTGGATTTCATATTAGCACAAGGTCGTTGCTGTACTAAAGTAGGAAACAGCGCTTGTTACATCAGCTGTTTGCTTGGGGCTTATTGGTGGTTTATGAAGCACTTGCACAATGTGTAGAAACAGAGATGCAACCGCTTTAAGACAGCTGCGTCTACCAGTTGGGAGAAGCTGTTATCACATCGACGATGGTCAATCTTGTCGAACACCTTCAACGCTCAACAAACCGGATCAGTGAGCAGCGTGATCGATGTGAATTCGTCAATGCACTGTAAATGAGTATTTACTGTTCAGTAATATGTTGCTTCTTTTTCTAGAAACAAATCTATTTCACGTTTACTAAACTGCAGACTTCGAACTTTGGTTTTTTTCTCTGAGCGCTTAGATATCTCTAGCAATCCTTCATTCATAATTAATTTTTGTCTTGTAATCCGCCCAAAAATACGATTTTTCCTCTTGCTAAGAGGTCAGAAATCTGGGATTACTACTTAATGCTAAAAATATAATGTAATAACCTTTTATTTACTGTATATTTTTTTTTCATGGCAGGACCACCTGTATCACCTGTAGTCCCACTGATCGTCGAGTATCTCGAGTGGGTGCCAGTAAATCTTCCATTTTTCCTGTCGCGAGCAAGAGTAGCCCAGTGGGTTCTGCCGCTCTAGGGACTCGTTGAGCATTACATCTTTCTTCTAGGCTCTTCGCGAAGAACTCTCACCATCGGGTCGATGGTCATCCTGCAGTACGTTTGACATCCCTAAGAATCCAGCCACTAGCGGCTCTTGTCCATCGGTTATCATTCATACGCATTACGTGTCCGGTCCACCTCATCTTCGACTCTTTAGCATACAAAACGAGACCTTTGATTTTGATCGTTGACGCAGATCGGAGCTTGGGATGCCATCCGTTACTTGTGTGGAACGAGATACTCCTAGCATCGTCCTTTCGACTGCGCTTTCGATAACGCTGAATGACCATTCATCCTACTTACGTAGCGACCAGGTTTCTGACGCCTGCGTTATAGCAGGAAGCACCATTGAATCGAAAAAGTGGAAACGGAGTCAGGTGGGGTGTTCTTTGTTTTCTTTACTACTTCCTCGATCCTCTTGAAAGAAACCATGCCGATTGTTTCCTTCTGCTCATCTCTGGAGCTAAGTCGTTCATCATATTGATTTTCCGACCGCGATAGACATAACTGGAGCATTCGGAGATATTCGTTCCGTTGAGCGTGAATGGGACATACGAGACCAATCCGTTCCTCATGAACATAGTTTTCGTTAGGTTTAATCGGAGACCAATCTTTCCACAGGCTCTATCAATGTCGGCCAGCATACGTTCCGCTTGGCTAATGTTTGGTGTTATAAGGACGATTTCATCAGCAAAGCGAAGATGTTGTAACTGCCGACCATCGATTTTCACTCCCATATTATCCCACTCCAATGTTCGCATTGCGTTCTGGAGGGTGGCGGTAAATAATTTTGGAGAGATGGTATCGCCTTGCCTAACTCCTCTTTTGACGTCAATGTTAATGTAGTTGTAGAATAGTGGTATCTTTGTTGTGAAAACTTTGTACAGCTCACGAATTATTTTTATGTACTGAATAGGGACTCCTTGACTATCAAGGGCTTCGATGACTTCTTCCATCTCAATTGAATCAAAGGCCTTCGATGAAAGTGAGACAGAGCGGTCTATTGTACTATCGCGATACTTCAATGAGCATTGTTATCGTGTGGATATGGTCCATGGCAGGATATGATGTGAAACACAGTTGCAGTGATGCTGAGGTATTTGCAAAACTCTGGACCACAGATGTTTTCGGCGGAAATTTTCGCGTTATTACCGTTTCCGTGGGCTAATGCGTTCGCCACCACACCATGCATGTCCTTCGTTTCGCATTTCTCTCAGCCGTGTTTTGTAGTGGATATCAGAAATCACCCATGAAAAAAGAGTAGACAGTAAACAAAAAGCAATTACATTGTGATTTGTACTACACCTTCGGCTTACTGGGTTTAATGCCGATTTGTGCTCCCCACGTCAATCCCTTTGACGGATGATTGCTGCCTTGTGCGGTGGTGAACACGTTAGCTCCCGGAAAGGGTAATAACGAGGTAGATCACCTTCGCAGACACCCGCGGTCTGGAGTTTTGCATATATCTGAGCATCATTATAGCTAGAAATATATTCACAGCATTTTTGCTCATGAACTATGTAACAGTTTTTAGAACATTTTGCCAATTTTTACCCTAACGGTGCTACCAACAATTACCCATAAACGGGATTAATCGGGGGAGCGCAAATCAGCATTGAATGTTGCAAAGCTGTAGCTTCAGTCGAAATCACAACGTTTAATTTTTATTTACCGTCTTTTATTTTTTTCATGGCAGGGTATTATGCGAAATGAAACCACAATAATGCTGAAATATCAACAAAACAACGCCAGTGTTAACTGCTTTGGAGCGGATTTGTGCTCTCCAGATCATTCCTGTTGATGGATGGTTGCTAATAGTACCGTTATAGTAAAAATTAGCTGAGAAATGCAAATGAAAATCACCGAAAACGGTAATCACGGATCCGAGGCTCACTTGGGATCTGAAGTTTTGCTCATACCTGAGCATCATTTACTTTCGAATTGTTGAGATGGGGAGCGTGCTTCAAACAGTTTGGAATACGTTTTATGTCTAACATAATTAATATGAATTTAACGTATTCTTTACTGCCTATTCTTTTTAACGGCAGGGTGAAATTTACACATTGTGAAATATAACTTCAATGATGCTGAGATATTTGCAAAACTCCGGACCGCAGGTGTATGCGGTGGGGAACGAACATGCGCTGTTGTCCTTACCGGGAAGCAGCGCACTTCACCACCACACCATCCGGGTCCTTCGTTTTGCCTGTCTCTCAGCTGGTTCTATCGATCTTTTTGCCATCAGCAATCACCCGTCAACGGGATTGATCTGTGGGGCCCAAATCGGCAACGAACCCAGTTAAGCTGAGGCCGCAGTTATAATCACAATTTAACGTATTCTTTACTGCCTAAAAGATCGATAGAACTAGCTGAGAGACAGGCAAAACGAAGGACCCGGATGGTGTGGTGGTGAAGTGTGCTGCTCCCCGGTAAGAACAACAGCGCGTTCGTTCCCCACCGCACCCACCGCATACACCTGCGGTCCGGAGTTTTGCAAATATCTCGGGATCATTGAAGTTATAATTAATGTTTGGAGCATTTGTCGTTATTATGAAAGCACCTTTGAAAAGTTAAAAATTTCTGCACTGTACCGCACTTGGAGCTAATAGGAAGTTATTTCCAATGATGCCTATCGCACTTTTCGAATTTCAGTGAATGAGCGCGAACGGCGCATTAGCTTATCTACAGCTGAAGAAGATTCACCAAGAGGTTCAAGGGATATTGCAGATGACGTAGTGTTCGATAAGAAAGGTAGGTATGTCTTTGAATCGGAACTGAGTCCTTCCTTGGTATTACGCTCAGCCGTAATATCATTACGCCCTCAAAAGTTCATTTCTTTGCTGTGCTGATAAGCTCACATGAGTTTGTTAGCACAAATTCCTTATATTGCTCTGTTTCTAAGATATTTGTCTTCTTCAAAGCTGCAGTGGTTCGAGTCGAATGTCTAGAGCCGCTGTTTCGTCATTGTTTTCAGACTTTTTTTTAAAATCGTCCTCCATTTTACTATCCTCCTGAATTCGCTAGGCAAAAACTGTTGTTAACAACTGTATGATAAAAAGCCGGCGGATGTACCGTTCATAGAGGCAGATTTTGAGTCGTAAGTAATACCCATGTCGGATTTTGTGGTCTAGCTTTACGCTGGTTGAGCTTTTTTCTTATTGTGGATAGCTTTTGTGCTGAACCGCGAATGTTATATCGATTTTGTTAATGCTTACTGTATGAGTGCTTGTCATGTATCGCCAGAAAAGTGAAGATGTCGAGGCAAAATCCAGGAGGTTTTCTTCTATGCCTTTTTATTTTATATCTTACCTTTGCATTGTGCATGCTTCATTTCCGATTGACCACACGTCAATGGCTCACCGATGCTTTGGAGGTCACCACCCCTGTGTAATAGAAAATTGCAATGAACATCAACTAACAGTAGCATCACGATTTTGTCTAAGTGCCTATCGAAACGAAGTAAAATTTATCAAATCATCGAAGGTAAAAGGCACCGACTAATGATATCCAACTTCAACAGTTTCGTGGAATTAAATTTTTTTGGTCACGCGTAGATTATAGGTGCCCACACGATCTTTTATTCACTCCCAAGTAACTAAGTCGGCCATCTTAACGGGACTAGTCTGTTTGAACGATGCTTGTTTGGAAGGATAAAGAAAACTGATTTTTTACACGTGCATACCACCGTAGGTTATTGTATAGCTCAAATACACATTCGGAAACTATGATCTCTAACGAATTTTCATAAATGACGCAATAATCAATGCCAAACACTTGTATCTCTTATCCCTGAGATTTTTATTTGACCATTTTTTGCTTCTTGTTCTTAAATTTTTGTTTTTAAACAAAGGTCTTGAATGATGAGCAGTTTGGTGAAACAACTTTGGGAGTCGCTCTCTGTCATAGAGTTCTGTATTCTGTGCGGAAACTCCAGGATACGACTATTTGTAAGGCTAGTAAGTTTTAACACTATCGCCACTACGCCTAACTTCACATTTTTAGCGGAGTGAACGACGACCGATTTCTCGCTGTGCTGATTTTGACACTGGGTGTTACACCGGTCACTCCGGGAGTTCATGCATATCCCCCTTTAATTACGACTTCCCTTTTTTAAATCAGTTTTTCTCTGCGTTTTGGAAAAATTTCTGCCCATTTTTCTCTGCGTTTTGGAAAAATTTCTGCCCATCTTTTATCCCATATATGCTTGATGTTCTTCTACGCACCATTCCATGTTTTTGGTGCATATATAACCCTTGTGTATGAAGAAAAACACTCGTCCACTATGCAATCATGCTCCCGTGAATATTTGATGAAGTTGCGCCAGTTCCGCAAAGATTATCACGATGTCTATTCTTTAGTTTTGATATCATATTATTCATACAGTACCCAAAAGTCATCATAGCTTTTGAAAATTGGAAAATAATGAATTGATTCGTATGAGATGCTGAGATATTTGCAAAACTCCGGACCACAGGTGTATGCAGTGGAGAACGAACACGCGCTGTTGTCCTTACCGGGGAGCAGCGCACTTCACCACTACACCATCCGGGTCCTTCGCTTTGCATGTCTCTCAGCTAGTTCTATCGATTATAACTAGGCCTCAGATTAACTGGGTTCAATGCCGATATTGGCTCCCCAGATCAATCCCGTTGACGGGTGATTGCTGATGGCAAAAAGATCGATAGAACTAGCTGAGAGACATGCAAAGCGAAGGACCCGGATGGTGTAGTGGTGAAGTGCGCTGCTCCCCGGTAAGGACAACAGCGTGTGTTGGTTCTCCACTGCATACACCTGCGGTCCGGAGTCTTGCAAATATCTCAGCATCTCATACGAGTTATATTTCGCAACATAACCTGCCATTAAGAAGAAAAAGGCAGTAATTAAAAGAGTTAAGAATGAATTGATTATCAAAAATAGCGCTGCATACTGTGCACGTTGCCAGTTATCCGAGGCAGAAGCGTCTCAGCGCCTTCGAACTGGCCACATTTTCTAAGCGGCGTATTGTCCTCACCAGCAATGGTCTCTTGCAGCAAAGTGAAAAATTGGTAAGGTATTATCCAGAAGATATCCGCCCATGGACGCGACGAACCACGACGTGCGCCACAGCATTTGTACTGGGTAATTGGTTTTTTAGTACAATATCATTTGTTCATTCGAGGAGATGGCTCACTGAAAAAGACGTGACTCGACACGAAGGCGAAGCTGCCACTTCGAAACGAATAACAAGCGAGGACCAACGACTCGGATCATCGGCTCTGAGGAAGACGAAGACGTCGAAACATTAGCCGAAAATAAACATCATTATCAACCTCGTGTAAGCTCATCAAAGAAAGAATACATACTGCAATTTTATTCACGAAACAGAAAACGCCCTTCCGATTGCTAAAGGCACGTGATTGCCTTTGATGAAGAATTTGAGCTGCTTTAGCACGGTACTCTCGAAATTTTCAGGAAAACTGCGTTAGGCTAACGTTAAGCATATCGATGTGTTACGATGCAGACAGATGCTTATGTCATACTTTCGTCTTACGCATCTAGGGTCAACAAATGCAAGACATCGAAAGGAATGAAACAAGTACTAGGGTCCCACACCATGTGTGGACGTGCTATCTGAGTATTGTTAGAATATTGGTGGGACGTAGATTTCTGTACTCCCACCAACAAGTGGCTTCTATATATAGACATATGTGTCTCTATGTTTAAATCTTCTTGAATGTACAGATGAAATAGGAACGAGGAACGAGTTTTAGTGGCGATAAAAAGAATTGCTGAAATCTGTAGTGCCATTTAGGCTTTTCAGGATGACCGATGAGCTGAAACATAGGGCTATTCTTAATATAAATGGTCTACTGCATAAAAGTTTATCTAACTGAGCAACACCTTAGACTTTATTATAGCAGAAAGGTTGGAGAATATCTAAAATCTATGCATTTTTCTTTCTCTTTTCATAACAATTTAGTCGCAGTTTTACGAAAGTTGTAAACTCATTCGAGAATAATTTGTAAATGTATGTACGATCACAATGATGCTGAGATGAAGGTATTAATACGCAGAGATAATAATGATCGCTGAGAGACAGACGAGACGAAGGATCTGAATGGTGTCGTGGTAAACGTGTCAGCCCCCGGAAAGGGTAATAACGTGTTCATTCCCCACAGCAGACACCTGTGGTCCGGAGTTTTGCAAATATCTCAGCGTCATTGTGGTTCCATTTCGCTTTATATCTGCCGTGAGAAATTATATTAGGCAGTAAATAAAAACTTTGCGTTTTCTATGTACGATTGTGGTTACAATATAGAATTATTTTGCCAAAAAAATTGGGAAAGTAAACAAAGGTTTTGCTGGTTAGAGTTTATGAGCATTCCAATTGTTTGTGTTTCCTACAAAAGCACCTCCAAGCATGGCGTGTGGTTGACGATTCGAGACGAGATTTCAGCAGATGCTTAACACCAAACGGAAGCGCCGTTTCCCGCTTTAAGGTGTTCGTGCCCCGTCGTTGAGTGTGCGTCTGTTCTCTCGCCAGTCAACCTGCGACGAAACTGGCGGATCCAACTATAGCTCGACAAAATCGGCCAACTATCCGCTTGAATCGGGCTCTTTTGGTTTGTTTGCTGTTCCTTACTATCGCAAACTTATTTTAGTGTTGTGCTAGCATGATCATCCTATGTCCTGATTTCGCTCATGTCGTTCAATATCTCCGCTAGGAAACCATGTTTTTTCCAAGATTTTTTAGCTCTCATTGACTTGAATGTGCCTGATGACCACCATTTGCACATTCTTTGTCATAACTTTTAATTACGTTGAAGACTTCTCTAACAACTTAGCAAACCTTGCGAGAGGAAACCCTTCTAAGAGTCGTTTGTGTAATAGTTTCCTTTTCCTCTTTCTTTTGCAATACTATTAGTCAGTCAGTCAAATGTGATTCGTCTTAAGTTTTTTATTCCCATCCATCGTTATTATTTAGTAGGTTCCATTTCATAGGTCGAAGAATCGCTGCGGGCAGACAGCGCCTTCTTAAACGAGGTTCACCGATAGGGCAGCAACCGTCATTAGAATCCAGTCATAAACGGAGATCACTGAGGTAAATAAAGAAGATTTAAGGAAATGTTGGTAGACATTAAGCTTATAGTTAAATTTTTTAAATACCAAGTTTTATCTGCTTAAGTTGCGGAGGTGTTTCGCTGAGTAGATTGTATGTCACTTTGACGCTTCCAGGCTCTAAAGAGCGCGAAACCGCCGAAGCGTGTGCTGTTTTGAATTGATAAGTGCTGTCATAATAACCTCGTGTTTGCTCATCAAGAAGTTAGTGAATTACAAGACGATCAATTTGTGGCTTTAAAACATGATAGTAGTAGAATGATAAGAATTGTTAGAAAAGATCTGTAGATTCTAACATAATCATAATCCGTGTTATGGATTGGAGTATGAGCGATAGATAGGATTCGGAGAGAAACTGAAGATGCTGATAGAATGGAAAGCTATGCTCCAATTTGGAGTGATCTGTGCCATTCCTTCATTATTTTCGCTTCTTTTATTTCCATGGTCTCTAAAAATTATTTTTCAAGTTGTCGCTTTTCAGAATTCGGAAACAGTCCAAAGCTGCACATGCAGATGACATTGATGATCGAGTCGATGGTGAGTTTGATCGTCGCCTGACTCTAGCATTCTCTCCCTAGTGTTCGTTGTCCAACTCTCTTTCGTCACCCATAAGTTGCTACTCTTAAAAGAACGTTCAGCGATCTTACTAATGAGCATAATGCCCATGTGTGCTTTCTGTATTTCTCTTCCATTCTTTAGGAATTCCTAGCCTCTCTAGTAACGATAGATCCATTGCTGAGATCTTATGTTTCTGGAAAGGTAATGGCTTTTTTTGCCATTAATCGACAACTTTGGCGCGTCCTTCTCAGAAGACTGCAGTTGTAAGGAATATGAAGTAAAGCTCGTCAAATAAGATCAAAATCGAACGGTTTAATTCAATTTGGTTAGAAAATTGAGTTGTAGATCACTGAAAAATCCAGCAATTGAATAATAAATAAAAGACGTTATATTGCGATGTGTATGTCGCACAATCCGACTGCTGAATAAAATGCTATTTTAACTTTTCTTAACCAACTAGATCCTCAAATCAACTGGGTTCAATGCCGATTTGGGCTCCTCAGATCAATTCCGTTGACGGATGACTGCTGGCGGCACTGATCGATAGAAAACTAACTACGAGACACGCGAAACGAAGTACCCACATAGTGTGGTGGTGAACGCGTTAGCGCCCGGAAAGAATAATAGCGCGTTCGTTCACCACTGCAGACATCTCCGGTCCGCAGTTCTGCAAATATCTCACCATCATTTTGATTAAAATGTTATTATCAATCCCGCTCACGGGTGATTGCTGTGGCAAAGATCGATAGAAATACCTGAAAGACAGGCGAAAAAAAGGACTCGCATGGTGTGGTAGTGAACGCGTTACTCCCCGGAAAGGACAATAACGCGTTCGTTCTCCACCATAGACACCTGCGGTCCAGGGTTTTGCAAATATCTCAGCAACTCGTATGAAGTGCTGAAATACCTGCAAAACTCCGGACCACAGGTGTATGCAGTGGGGAACGAACACGCGCTGTTGTCCTTACCGGGGAGCAGCGCACTTCACCACTACACCATCACCCTCACCACTTCATACGAGTTATATTTCACAACATACCCTGCCATTAAGAAGAAAAAGACAGTAAATAAAAGAGTTAAGATTATCTCAGCAACGTTGTGGTTGTATTTCGCTTAGTACCCTGCCGCGAAATTATAGTAGGCAGAAAATAAATAAGTATAACACTAAAATGTTATTATTCGTTATTCAATGCACACAGGTAGCTATTTCTCTACCCATTTTTCATTTTGAACCATTTTCATCTATTTGATTTCTATTTCGTTCAAATTCTGGTTGTCATATTAGTAAAAACCCTAAACAAACTAATTGTTTCCGATTTTATGCCGAAGTTACTTGAAAACTATCAGAATAGAAAAAATCGCCTGAATTGTTGCCTCTGTGGAAGTACGACCATACACGGTCAGAGATGCTTAGGTTTTCCCTAACCTACTCGTTATCTACCCACTTTATCTGAGTTTGAGATTACTAAATCACTTAAACTGTGTGTCCTAATAAGGGTTTAAAATTCTCTTATAGCTCACACATTGTTTTACAATTGATCTCTTGTACTAGTTAATTATTGAGTAGAATAGCATTTGAAGGTGCCATTCTGACGCGCCACACACACACACCCTGTATAACCTCTTTTAGCTGATAGCTGATTTATTCGTAGTCAGGTAACATGACAAAAGTCTCCTCTTACGACCGAGCTCTAGCACCTGTGGAGTAGCATACATAATTGCTGATTTAAGTTCCTGACCACGTTTTCTTTCAATGTTCTATTTTTGCTTCTGTTTAGCAAGCATGAGGTGTTATTTTATTTCTTTATTTACACACAAAGTGACGTTTTGGTGGATTTCGCCTTCCTCTGAGCCTGGGAAGGTCAAGTTGACTTCAATCTACACGGTCCGTGAGGTATTACGCACAACTGAGAGGGCTTGCAATGGGACAACAACTGGCACCAAACCTTGCCATTGCATTCATGTCTAAGGTGGAAACACCAGTGACCGATCTCGGGCCGTTACTCTACTGTAGGTATATAGACGACTGTTTTGTACTTTGCTCCACACGAGAGGAATTGGACGAATGTTTCGAGTTGTTGAACGAACAGTCAGAGTATATTAAATTCAGCCAAGAGAAACCGAAAGAGAACTGGCTTCCGCTTCTTAACGTGCAAATTAATCTGTCAGAAAACGGCTACATTACGAAGCGGAATCAAGAACCAAGTGGTACAAACATGCTGGTTCATTACCTCTCCTCTCACCCCTCTCACAAGAAAAGGGCGCTTGTGAGAAACGTGTTTCAAACAGCTACCAGCGTGTGCACAGCAAGGGAGCAGAGAGGGAATCCCCATTTTTAATGGCTACGAAACTGTAGCTCGGGAAAGGTGTAGAGGAAACCACAGGCCCCTAACAGTAGCTCTAGCGACAGTAAAGTCCCCTTTAACCTACCCTTCATTTTGAATGAAGTGAAGCTATAAAACGCTTTTTAAAAAGGGCCGGTATAGAGAATTCGGTAGCGTTAATCGAAATACCACTGAGTAATCTAAGACGCCAGCTAGTTCGTAACCGCCTATGCAACCGTCTATGTGCAACGCAAAATTGCATGAGTTACCCCAATGGTAGAGACGGTGACTACATAAGTTCGGGTACAGTCTATCCGATCTCTTGTAAAGCGTGCATGGACGAATACGTTGGCGAAACGAGTGGACCACTCTGCGTCTGTATAGAAGAACACCTATTTGGCAAACGTAAACCAATGCAGAGACATAACGGAGAAGATTTCTAAGTAGGGATTGCGATCCTCGCGGAGGAATCGAGAACACAAGCGCGCAAAAAACTCGAGCCTTTCCGGATTAATTCCAAGAATCCGAAAATTATCCGCAGGAAGAAATGCCTCATTATCATGCGTGATATTGGGCAGTATATAAGTCTGTTGTTCTGATGAGATGTGCACATTACGATTTCATGTGAACTCTGTGCGGTTGGTCTTCACGCGACATACTGAGTGGAAGCCTTATAGAAAGCGGTGAGTGTGTAAAACTCTGTGTTCAATGTGACTGAAATTTTGGTTCAGCATTTTCTGTGCTTGGTTATGGAGGTGTTTGGCCGTGTAGATTGCAGTCAACTTGACCTTTCCAGGCTCAGAGGAAGGCGAAGTCCGCCAAAACGTCAGCTTGCACGTAAACAAGGAAATAAAATAACACTTCGTGTTTACTAAACAGAAGTAGAAAGAATTATTCATTCAATGCCGAGGTTAATAGAAAGTTGGTCGTGGGAGTTTTATTTTTAGTTCAACAGTCGTTTGGTCAACGAGACTCGCTAAAACCGCTTGACGAAACATTGACGCAGCCACCTACAGATGTCGCGAATACGGTAAACCTCTGGGAACTTTTAAGAATGAACTATTTTAAATTTTAACAAATGACAAGATCACTTTTTTACTTGTTATTCTACCTCACATTCAGACTTTGTTTCTCAAGTTTCAGAGAACTATGGCTATATATATATACATATACACATATGTGTAGGTATATACCTATATATGTGTATACATATATGTATAATCGGCTTAAAAAGAATAAAAAAAAAGCTTGAGGTTTGCACTAGAAAAGCACTAATACCCAGATGCAGATTTATGCAAGTTCTCAACAAGGGCTAACGTATGGGCAGCAGCAGATAGCGTCTAAAACTCAATTCGATGATGAGGAGCAGCAAATACTTTCCAATCTCCCGTGGATTAAAGTGGGTTTTTGTTCATAAAAATTTTAAAGGGTAATTCGAGACACTAATCACATTTATTTATAAGGTGAGGAAAAGAAAATTTTCGATAATGTGAAGCATTTCTGGCTCATGAAAACGATGAATCCTTCATCAGAGAGCTTAAGCTTTCTTATCCGATATCGATCTTCCACTGATTCCTTGGAACCATCTTTAATCCTTATTTTTATGTTCGGGGATTTTAGGTTATAATACAGATGGCGAATTCTTTTGACATGAAGTGCACGCATGAGACGGTTTGCACACAACGGTGTTTTTTGAGAGTTAGTCGCCAGTGTCATCGACTCACTTCAGCGCTTTCGTTCCTATATGGATATCCAAGGTAAAAAATTATTTCTTGAACTAACATTCTAAACTAAAAAAGGCATTAATACCTGTCATGGAACACGTTTCATTGGTAGACATAAGAAAGGAAGGACTTTTACGAACTAATAATTGCTTTCTGTGGAATGATGGTTTAGCAGTTATATGATCACCCATACTGAAAGTTATTGGATCTCCAAAGCCTTTTCTGCAAAGGTAGGAGTTAAAAGTTGCTGAAGTAAAGTCGCTTTTAATACTGTTATACTGTGTTCAATCTCTTTTATACCATTGCTCATGGCTCACCAAGTCTTCCATCCCTCAGGGGTCGAAAAATTGGTACCGGAGCTGTCTGGGAGGATAGCAGCGCTGGCTTGATACATCGGTAGGCCACCGCGATTCATTGTAAAGGCCCAAATATTATACAAGCCGACATGAATTTGACACACGTATTTAAGCACACCGTATTAGGCTTATTTGTAAGTTTATTATCTTTTCCTTCGTATATGACCCATCATCGCAACAACTGTGCTTATTCCAACACTTTTCGCACGCAATTCGTTTCCTCGCATTCATCGTCCAGAGTAGTGTTCGAACACTTCGCCTATTCTTTCGGTTACTGTTTGAGGGTTTCGCCTTTTATAGGAATGTTGTAGAATGCTGGCCTAGTCGCAATCGCCATGCAATCTTGGAGATAGCCGAGCTGAGGAGTTCCTACTTGGAGGACAGGCGGAGATTGTCGAGGGGAGTGGAGATGTGGCGAACCACAGTCTTGCTTTTTGATGGACTGCATTGCTAACACAGCTCTCCTTCCTCGCACTATAAATCCAATTTGTTTTTTAGTTTGAAAATATTTGTTTTTACTAAATACGAAGGGGAAAAGGTGGGAATATTTGGTGAGAAAAAAACTTTTGTCTGACTGGCTGAAATTTTGGTGAATTTGACTTTCTTCAAGCCGAATGGCTCATCTCCAAATACAACTCTCTTATAAATTTTTCTAATCCTTTAACCATATAGAAAATCCAGTTTTCTTCTATTTTTCCGCTTCTTCCAATTGAAATGAATCAACTTGGTATATTTACGATATCAGATACAAACTGTTACATGATTACTTTACCCGCTACAACCGTAGTCATTCATCTTTCAGACTAACACCCCTTTCTGCTTGTCGATGATAAAGTGCGATTTCCGCCGAAAGTAAAAAATAGTTATGAACGAACTGCACGAATTTGGGGAATCTTCTGTGGCACGGAGGCTATTGTCTTTCCGATATTTATCCCTTGAAGTACACATTTAGGTTCCAGCAATTTTCAGTAATATCCTGTCATCACATTTCTTTCACTAGAACTCACTATCACACCTGTGTTTGGAAATGAAGAATTTTGGGGATATGTCAAAACCTGTATCATCTGTATCACCTGTAGTCCCACTGATCGTCGAGTATCTCGAGTGGGTGCCAGTAAATCTTCCATTTTTCCTGTCGCGAGCAAGAGTAGCCCAGTGGGTTCTGCTCGCTCTAGGGACTCGTTGAGCATTACATCTTTCTTCTAGGCTCTTCGCGAAGAACTCTCACCATCGGGTCGATGGTCATCCTGCAGTACGTTTGACATCCCTAAGAATCCAGCCACTAGCGGCTCTTGTCCATCGGTTATCATTCATACGCATTACGTGTCCGGTCCACCTCATCTTCGACTCTTTGGCATACAAAACGAGACCTTTGATGTTGATCGTTGACGCAGATCGGAGCTTGGGATGCCATCCGTTACTTGTGTGGAACGAGATACTCCTAGCATCGTCCTTTCGACTGCGCTTTCGATAACGCTGAGTGACCATTCATCCTACTTACGTAGCGACCAGGTTTCTGACGCCTGCGTTATAGCAGGAAGCACCATTGAATCGAAAAAGTGGAAACGGAGTCAGGTGGGGTGTTCTTTGTTTTCTTTACTACTTCCTCGATCCTCTTGAAAGAAACCATGCCGATTGTTTCCTTCTGCTCATCTCTGGAGCTAAGTCGTTCATCATATTGATTTTCCGACCGCGATAGACATAACTGGAGCATTCGGAGATATTCGTTCCGTTGAGCGTGAATGGGACATACGAGACCAATCCGTTCCTCATGAACATAGTTTTCGTTAGGTTTAATCGGAGACCAATCTTTCCACAGGCTCTATCAATGTCGGCCAGCATACGTTCCGCTTGGCTAATGTTTGGTGTTATAAGGACGATTTCATCAGCAAAGCGAAGATGTTGTAACTGCCGACCATCGATTTTCACTCCCATATTATCCCACTCCAATGTTCGCATTGCGTTCTGGAGGGTGGCGGTAAATAATTTTGGAGAGATGGTATCGCCTTGCCTAACTCCTCTTTTGACGTCAATGTTAATGTAGTTGTAGAATAGTGGTATCTTTGTTGTGAAAACTTTGTACAGCTCACGAATTATTTTTATGTACTGAATAGGGACTCCTTGACTATCAAGGGCTTCGATTACTTCTTCCATCTCAATTGAATCAAAGGCCTTCGATGAAAGTGAGACAGAGCGGTCTATTGTACTATCGCGATACTTCAATGAGCATTGTTATCGTGTGGATATGGTCCATCGCACTAAATCCTTTTCGAAACCCTGCTTGCTCACATGGCTATCCTTATCCATCCTCTTTTATTTCATATGACGGAAGGTGGACGTCGCTATGGACGCTGTAACTGTTCCGTCTGGGCGCCGGAGTGCAATCATTTTGGTCTTGTAATTGGTGAAGCCTCGATGCGCTTTGCGAATGTTTTTTCCAGCCTCTGCAGCTTCGGTCATTACTGCTGCTTTTCTCTCTCTAAGAACCTCTTTTATCGCCTATCTGTATTGTTTCGCAAGCTCAGCTCGGACATCAGTTCGCGGTAGCCTGCAGCTCGTGCGATTCCACACTGGCGTATCAGTTCAAATGTTTCTGTAAAGAGACCCCTCTTGGTGGCTTTCAAACTCTGAGCTTTCATAGTGCTAGCGTGAAGATGAACCGATCGTATTCTTCGTCGAAGTTATCGACAACGGCACCTTACCAACAGCCGACTAAACTAATGAATTGAATAAGTCGCAGTTTGCAGTGGTTCTGGGACTTCGGTTTTTTAATTTAGTGGCCTTTTCTCCTTTTTGCGAGAAATAGAATCTTGCATAAAGGAGGCGACGATGATCGGATTCCGTGTGGAATTTTGGGACAACAGCGACGTCTGTTAGGCAAAGCCTTCTATTTACTATGATGTGGTCTACTTCGCTATGGTACTCTTCATTGGGACACTTCAGCTTCCAGCGTTGAAAGTGGGGCTTTTGGAATTGCGAGTTACCATGGATGATCTTGGTCGCCACGATAAACTCAGGTAGCTGCTCACCCTCTTTATTGTGTTTTAATCCGTAGGTCCCAATGTGGCGTTCTTCGGACGTTCTTCGCGGTCTTGTCTTGACGTTTAAATCTCCAATGATGACCTTGAAGAATTGAAGCCGGTATTGATCTACGTCTTTTTGATCGTAAACGTCCGATTCGAGTTGTAAATTGTTCGAATGAGTCAATGTTCATGGACAAAGTCGTGTTTACAAGAAGGCCGACACCGCCGACTCCTCTACTGTCGCATGTTCCGAGGAACAGCTCTTCTCCGGTGCCACAGACGGCGTTGAAAGGCTGGCGTCTTCTCGTCTCGGCCAGGCCGATGACGTCGTACTTTGTCCTTCTTGTTTGCATGAGAAAGTCTTCTATCGAGGACTCGGATGCAAGTGTACATGCATTGTAGGTATAGATCGTCACCATAGTTTTTTTGAAATCTAGGCAGCTTCCATTGGCGCTGAGATTTTAACAGCCCCTCCGTACTCGTCCTACCCAACGCTGCGAAACTGAGTTTTTTTTCGGGGTCAGAGGAATGAGGCCCCTTTTTTTCTTACTGTGTTTAGCATTTTTGATACCCTCGTATAGCTTGCTGGGCTCCGAACGTGGGGGTTGGGTATAGTCACGGGTAGCTGGTTAGGCTCTCCCGGAGTGGACATGGAGCTTATTCGTTGGAGGCGATTTCTAACCGCCTTCCATATACTTCGCTGCCACTTGATTGCAGGCTTTTGGCCGAAGTAACTCGTAGAATACAATCCGCATAAGCAAGAACGCACCCACACACGCATGCATGAATACGCCCAGCAAATACAGAATGTATGTGCCAAATTGGCGCAGTAGAAACAGAGAGTCCATCCCCTGGATTCACCTGCATCTCAGTGAAGCAATGGTCGCTTTTGGTCCGCGTTTAACCTCCTGTCGGCCACCTGGGATCACGCCACGCAGCCTCGCTACTAACCAGCTCGAGATCCCTCATATAGAAGAGATCCGTAGGTACGTCGACTACTTTAGTTTAATGCTCCTACTTACTTTGGTAGTTGACGTAGCCGTTTTCACATATTCTACAACCTCTCCACACATTCTCTTTTCATTCGCTTCTTTCCTTTGCTACACTGGACTTTGTAGTAGTTGGTTTTGAGCATGGTGACGCGCTGGCATCACTCCGTTATCCATAAATATTTTTAATCTGCGAAAAAAACCAGTTTGCATGAGCTGCAATACGTCCACATATCATTTAGATTTCCGTCCTAGAGAATATTTACGTTTTGTTGGAGTCCAGACTTATGTTCTTCTCGTTAATCAACTGTTCTCAATACGTTGCTGGCCTGCCAGTATTTCGCTTTCGAAGTCCATCCTCACACATTTCGAAAACAAGTCACCCTTTGAATGATTGAATTGCACTGTATGGTTTGTTTTTATATGCTGGTTAGATTTCTGAAAAAATCATTCAAGCGCTTTTTGGAGTGTGTAGAATTCTCGACGTGTTCTTAACCTACGTTTTAGTTGGATACCAAAGCGCTGAGAGTCACAAACGTGAGCTCAGAATTTAAGTCTGGTAGTTGACCAATGACTTTTTGAAAAACCCGAGCGATGTCCATGCTGCTCTAATTTCTTTGTAATCGTGCAAACTTTCATTTTGATTTCCTTATCGCTACTGTTTATTATGTGCTGGTATTTCTTCTGATTCATGTCAAATCCTACCATTATTCCTCTTTCATTGGGTACCACAGTGCTGCTCTGCTCCTCCTCCTGGAAAAGATGGCGATGCTATCGGCAAAGAAAGTGTTTTGTAGGAATTCACACCAAAGCCAACGTTTTGGCACTCTTATTCCTAATTTTAGGAGAATATTTTAAAATTTTTGAATCAACCAAGGGGAGAAATAAGAAGTGTAGTAGTGTGTAGTCGATACATTTATTCTCAGGAATTTTTTAAGTGTCATATGCGCGTTTTGGCTCAATATATCTCTTAGTTAATACACTGAATAACTGTGCGCTAAGCTTAGAAGAATTTAGACGAAACTCAAGAAATGAATTTTAGAGAAGCGAAGAACAAAGTTGATAAGAGGAAGTTGTTGGTGGAGCAGTGGGAAGGAGAACAACAAGCTTTACGTCGTGTAAGTGATTATCGATTGCTACAGGGTTGCAAAATCTAGCAAAACAAGTTGAAAGTGCCCTCTTCATTTTAATATAATTTTTATATTTTTTAATATTTTTTTATTTTTTTTATTTTTTTTCGTGTTTGCTGAACAGAATTGGAAAGTTCAGTGTTTTTCTTCAATAAGCAGACACGAGGTTGTTAATATAGAATTTATTAGAACACAATTGCTGACGTTTCGGCGGTTTCGCCTTCTTCAGAGCCGTTTATTTGTTGTAAGTATTTAAGTTAGTTGGTGGATAGCCGCCGCACAGAGTAATACATGGTCGAAAAGAATTGGAAATAATTGTTCAATCAATGCCGGCGTTAATAGAAAATCGGACGTGGGAGTTACTACAAGATGTACCAGCAAGATACTTCCGATTTGCAAAAGAAGCACTGTCACTAAGACAGATAATCGTCTTAACTCGACAGTCAATACACTTTCTACGCCACTGTCTAAAACATCGAGTCGTTCCGAACTTTATCAAACGAAAGCGGCTACACGAAGTATGCGGACTGCCAGAGGATAACCACCGAGTGCTGGACATCGAATTGTAAGTGCTACGCACCTGTACGAAGCAAACAAAACCAGATGTTCGCCAAGTGGAAGAAGTACGAGAAGAAGGAAAACTATTGTAACTCTTTTATTTACTGCCTTTTTCTTCTTAATGGCAGGGTATGTTGTGAAATATAACTCGTATGAAGTGCTGAGATATTTGCAAAACTCCGGACCACAGGTGTATGCAGTGGAGAACGAACACGCGCTGTTGTCCTTAGCGGGGAGCAGCGCACTTCACCACTACACCATCCGGGTCCTTCGCTTCGCATATCTCTCAGCTAGTTCTATCGATTATAACTAGGCCTCAGCTTAACTGGGTTCAATGCCGATATTGGCTTCCCAGATCAATCCCGTTGACGGGTGATTGCTGTTGGCAAAAAGATCGATAGAACTAGCTGAAAGACATGCAAAGCGAAGGACCCGGATGGTGTAGTGGTGAAGTGCGCTGCTCCCCGGTAAGGACAACAGCGCGTGTTCGTTCCCCACTGCATATACCTGTGGTCCGAAAACTACTGTGTTCAGTATTTGGATGACCGCCTCTGGAGGAGAATAGTGGGTGGGTCAGTTTTGATTTGTAACTCTATTAGGTCTAATGCTAAAGTAACTTTGCGGAGAAAATTCGAAGACCTTTTGAGTAAATCGCATAACACAGCTTCAATAGTGCACAGAAATATCGCTAACGAGCATCAAACAGGTCACAGTAGGATAAGTAATGTGCAAGAAAACTCAAGGCTAACCGTGTTAGGAGGCATGACTCTCCCTGATGGTGCGCGCTCGTTATTAGAACTAGGTCCGAGTTTCTCACCATCTGAACCGATTTCTAAGATAACCTTGCGTAGGGTCGCATGTAGTTTACATGAACTTCAAGATAGACTCCGCAAAAAAGTTGGAGATGTATCGCAAAATGGGTGCGAGCAACATCAAGTGGAGGCCCTACCAATAGCACCATTTCCCCCAACGTTCTTTAGACAGCAAGAGCCCAATAATGAAGTTGATGTTAAATTTCTGTTGTTTACGAGTGAAACTCTCAAAGTCTTCAATCACTATCGCGCGAAAAGATACAGCTCAAACTTCGCTGAAGTGCAAAAACGTGGTATGCGAGAGGTACAAGAGCTGATAAGGTTGACAAACATAAGACTATCCATTAGTGATAAGAGTGGAGAATTTGTCGTAATTCTTCATCAGTTAGATGTGGAGATAACGAAAAAGCATCTTGAGGATGCTTCGCATTATCGCCTATCATCTGAGGAGGAATTCAAAAGTAAATACCGAAAACTAAACCACGAATGGGCCAAAATGGCAAAGGCTGCTGGTTTAAAACCATCAGTTATCTCTCAACTTAAAGTTGACTTACCAACATGCCCCGTCTTGTACTTACTTATAAAAACTCATAAGTTAGTATCCAGCGATGATCTTGCGTCTACCGATCCATCATTATTTAAGGTTAGACCTATCATTGTATACGGGCCAACGAATAGGATAACATGGTTTTTAACCCTAATATTTAATCAGTTGTTGAAACACACTCGAGCCCATCTTACTAACACCCAGATGTTTCTGGATCGCCTACGTACTGCGCAGCCCAGCAGCGCGTACGTGATGGAGTCCCTTGACGTTATCGCCCTTATACAAACGTGTCGAATGACTCCACAATGCAAGCCATATTCGAACTCCTTCTACAACACGAAAGAGAAATAAACATGTATGGCTTCTCGATTCAGCAGCTGATGGCACTCTTAAAAGAATACTTGAGCTGCTCAATCTTCAGATGATCCGGAAAGTACCACGCTCAAATAAGCGGGTTGGCAATGAGACAACGACTGGCGCCAAGTCTCGCCATTGCGTTTATGCCTGAGGTGGAAGCACCGGTGATTGTGCTCGGACCGCTACTCTGCGGTAGATATATAGATGACTGTTTTGTCTTTTGCTCGACACAAGAGGAAATGGATAAGTGTTTCGTGTTGTTGAATAAACAGTCAGAGTATATCAAGTTCACCCGAGAGAAACCGAAAGAAGAACGGCTTCCATTCCTGAACGTCCAAATTAATCTATCAGAAAATGGCTACATTAGGAAATGCTACCGAAAGCCAAGTAGTAAAAACATCCTAGTATATTACCTATCTTCTCACTCCTCTCACACGAAAAGGGCGCTTATAAGAAACATGTTTCGAACGGCAACCAACGTGTGCACGGGAAGAGAGCAGAGAGAGGAGTTCCGGAACTTGGCACGGCAAATAGCCATTTCTAATGGTTACGAAACTGTAGCTCAGAATAGGTGTAGAGGAAATCGTAGGCCTCCAAACGACAACTCTAGTGATAGAAGGGTCCTGTTTATCCTACCCTTCATCTCAAATGATATAAGTACAGCTATAAAACGCTGCTTAAGAAGGGCGAGCTTAGAGAGTTCGGTGAGCGTAGTTGAAATACCACCGAGTAATCTTAAGCGCCAGCTAGTTCGCAACCGCCTATATGACCGTCTATGTGCAACTCAAAATTGCATAATTTGCCCCAGTGGTAGAGACGGTGATTGCATGAGCTCGGGTATAGTTTATCTGATCTCCTGTAAGCCGTGTGGTGACGAATACATTGGCGAAACGGGTAGACCCCTCTGTGTCCGCATGAAAGAACACCTAGCCGGCAAAAATAGACCAAATACCCCGCTAGGCACGCATAGGACCCAGAGACATAACGGGGACGACTTCGAAGTATGTGTCACGATCCTCGCACGCGAATCAAGAACACAGGCGCGAAAAACTCTCGAGGCACTCTGGATTAATTCCAGAAATCCGAAAATGAACCGCAGGGAAGAATGCCTCATTATCACGCGTGATATTGGCCAGTATATAAACCTGTTATTTTGATGGGAGGGGCACATTACGCTTCCATGAGAATTCTGTGTGGTTGGTCTTCACACGACATACTCAGTGGAGGACTCATAGAAAGCGGTGAGTGTGTGGAGCTGTGTTCAATGTGATTTTAATCTTCGTTTAGCGTTTTCTCTGTTTGGTTATGGAGGTGCTTGGCCGAATGGATTGCTGTCAAGTTGACCCTTCTAGGCTCTGAGGAAGGCGAAATCCGCCGAAACGTCAGCTTGTACGTATATAAAGAAATAAAATAGCACCTCATGTTTGCTGAACAGAAGTGGAAAGAATTGTTCAATCAGTGCTGAGGTTAATAGAAAATTGGACGTGGGAGTTACTATAATTTTTATGTTAGTTACGGATTTACTTGAGTTCCAGTAACAAATGAATGCCCTTGGTGTTAGGACTTTTATCCAAAACCCGCTGTCTTTCTTATAGCAGCTTCTCAATCCTTAAGAATCGATGGAAACAATCTGAAAGATAACCGGTATTTGGGGATATTTTTTTGCTAAGTTGCGGTTAACGTGTAGAATTTTTGTCAGCTATGACATTGAGATTTAACAAAATTACAAGTTAAGGATTATTGAATTATATCGCATTTTTCCAACGGTATAAAGCGGAATACATAGTGAGGCGTGTAAGATCGATTTCATTGAGTGCAAAACTCGCGCGAGCAACTAATATAAGAAATACTGGAGAAGTCGTCGAACGTTATTTTTCTGTGATCACTTTGGTGTGTGTGCAGCGTGTTGCGCAGTGGTTGGAGGTGCTCTGCAACACACCCGTGGAATCGATCACCTCGTCCAAGACCCAGCATGCCTTCCATCCCTCTGGCGTCGGCAAACCTTTACCAGACCTGTCTGGGAGGATGGCCGCACTGGCTCGATACATCGGTAGGCCAGTGAGCCATTGTAAAGGCCAGATATGCATTCAATCACCTCCAAACGATGCTTATTTAAGTCGAATGCACCGCGCATTCGCCAGGGTTTGATCAACGTCGAGCTTTCTCCTTTTTATTTTGTTTTATCCATCCTGATGTGACGAGTCCTTAGAAGCTGAATTCATGTGAATATTAAATTCGCCCGTGATTTCACTTTTTCAGTCCATTCATTCACGTCAGTCAGCTGTAGTGCCAAGACGAGAAAGCGCAATGGTTGGTCCGAATGTTGAATGCAGTAGTAAAGCTATCAAAGTTCGTTACCAGTTGATTTTATTACGCAGTAGGTGAAGAAGATCTTCTTAAAGACAGGGCCAGATGTTTTTTCGATCTGGGAAATTGGTGATCGTTTTTTATCTGTCTTGGGTGTTTTTTTTGCAAGAAAAATAAACCACTGCTGTGGAAATGCTCCAGTGACTTTCATTTACGATCGAAGCTTTTCTATTCCTGTATCGTTTTTTCTTATTGACTTACATCAGCTTTTACCCATCGAACTCAGTATGTAAGAATTTAGGCACTACTAATGGAGAAAATGATGCAGGAGAAGGAACGGGAGAAGGAACGAGAACGAGAGGAAGGAGTTCCCAAGAAAGCGAGTGTGGTAGATATTTCGTACCTTGTTTAGTTACTGGCTTTCCTTGGGTTGATTGAAGTTGAGAAATTATAATTCCGGCTTTTCCTTATATCCTATAGTTCAAATTCGACTACTCTTAGTTATTATAAACAGGCTTAGCCAGTCCAATTAATTTTATTATAACCAAGCTTACGCAGTCCAATTAATTTAATTATAACCAGGCTTAACCAAGTTCCAATTAAATATTTTGTCAATAATACAAATATCCATATAATATGTGCTCTTTCGGTTTTTGATTTAATGGCACCATATGACATGTATAGAAAGAGTGTCCTTCAGTTTAAAAATAAATTTAGGATCAAAATCACGGTTCTGAGATCTTAGCCGACGAATGTGAAGAGGTTGGTAACAAACCAATGCTTGACTACGTCAGAACCTTGGTACGCTGATTTTTTTCCCTTTTTTCTTTTCGAACTTTTCAGCATTTCAACTAAAATCTAGGTCTTATGAGGTCCACAGAATCTTATGGAAATCATAAGAGCATGCCGTTTTTTCTACAGTTTGTTTCATTTATTTTTATGTCTTACATAGTAAGAATATTGGCAACCAATTCCTTCAGCTTTGTAAACTGCGTTTGAGACAGTTCATCTCCCAACAAAATAGCAAAGACTCTGCTTAGTGCAGAAGTCATCCTTAATGAAAAACTCATTGGTCATCCTGAATGGTCATTTTTTAAATTAAAAGCATGTTTAGGCACTGAACCTGGTACATGCTCCTCTTTCGGCGGCGCTGAAAAGTTGTCTCCTACTGACACCAGACCAGTATAAACAATTAGTGGAAGTGTCATGGAGTCTTCTTCTCAACGATGATCCTCATGTTGTCTTGAGTGCAGGTGAGTTCAGCACAATCACACTGTTGTTTCCTATCACATCATCGAGACTTCTGTATGCCCTTTGTCCAATAACGTATCGTTGTAAACTAATGTTCAACCGAGTCCTTCTTACCTAAATTTCATCTCCCAATAAAAAAGAGAATTATTTATGTTGAAAAAAACAGCAACCTGTTCAAAACATGACCAGAATTACATCTATGTTTAAGGATTACGCTTGAGTGTGACTGAAAACTTTAGTGAGGTTGTTAAGTTTATAAACTGTCTGCCTCATCTCTTATGAATTTGTGTCAAGCCATCAAGAAGAAAATTTTTACAAAATTTTCAACCACTATTGGCTATAAACAAGCTCTTATCTCCCGTCAAACATCATATATTTTGTCGGGGAAACGGTATTGCTACACCTTGTTAAAAGCAGAAAATGATAGCTTCTTGTCATTAGCTTGTCAAATCTATAGATCTCATGCAGTGGATGACTTCTTTATGGCGGTGGTTCTCTGTCTTTGCAATGTTCTACAAGTATTCCCTTTTAAAAATCTGACAGATCCATTAGTATAGCAATCCAAATACCTTGATTCTGTTAGCATTCCTCAGTCTCTGTATTTGTGGAATATTCAGTACTTGTTACCACATACTAGGACTAGGTTGCTCACTGCATGGTATCTTTTTCACAAGCATTTGAAAGTTTTTGAAATGACAAGTTATTCGTCGATTCTATCCTATTTTTTCATATATATTATGCATATATTACAGAAATTGTCACTCGCTTCAGTGTTCAATTCCGTTTGATTTCTCTTCACTTTTAGGCTTTCGCGATTTAGGAAGTTGACAATACAACTTCGAATCGATGAGGTTGTAGGCAAATATAGAGAAATAGGGGTTATATAAATTAAGATATACGTGACAGAAAACAAAATTACTTAAATAGTAGTCAGTCAGTAATATTTTGTATGATGGAGTTAACATTAGGTGGGCATAAATTTTTATTCGGCTGACGTTTCGGTGCCTTCGTCTTCCTCAGAGCCACATTGATCCGAGTCGATGCTTCACAGCTAGTCGACGTAGCGATGTGGGTGTTTGTTATCACATAGAGTCCAATCCAGTGGAGAGAACACCTCTCGAATGGGGAGCTTCACTCAACAGTGCCCTTTTATAAAGAAGAAATGTTGATCGATTCCTGGCGTCCAGTATAACCTGCATTTTGGATTGTGTTGCATTCTGTAGCGATAGTTAACGAGTAGGTCCGTCAATCTTTTCTTCTTGATTGCTATCGACCGGCTAAGGAACGATGTAGACCGCAGTTCTTGTCGCATAAGAACTTATTTCTCCGATTTTCATTGTCATTTACGATTTCGTCACATCAACCAGCTCGCAAACATTTGTTCACTTTGGTCAACGATTCTATGAGTGCATGACACAACACGCTCGTGGGCGGTAGCGCAGTGGTTATAGCTGCTGAGCAAAACATATGTGGTCCTTGTTTCGATGCCACGCCTCACCCTAAACCCAAATCTCCTCACATAGGTAAGTCTGTGCAAGTTATGGCAAGTTATTATTTAAGCCAAAAGTGCATTCATTCACTTATAACGATGTTTGATGAAGTCAAATGGAAGGCCTATCCACCAAGGATTTGCCAGCACTGAGAGTTTTATCCTTTGCCTCTTTACAACCTTCGTGGACCACTGAAATTTCGTTCTTCGACCTGTTTCCGAAAGATGAGCATGTATGGATTGCCTATTGACATACTGTCAAAGAACAGGAATAAAAAGCAATTAGTGCGCAAGATCGTTGAGAAAATGAGTCTCAAAAATACAATAACGTAAGTAATGGGAATGCTTCATAAATATTGAAATGATTCACAATGTTGACTTTCTTATTTACTGCCTTCTACCCGTTTTCACGGTAGGGTATTATTTGTGAAACAACTACAATGATGCTGAGATATTTGCAAAACTCCGGACCGCAGGTGTCTGTGGTGGGGAACGAACGCGTTATTGTCTTTTCCGGGGAGAAACGCGCTCACCACCACATCATGCCAGTCCTTCGTTTCGCCTGTCTCTCAGCTAGTTCTATCGATTACTGCCATCAGCAATCACCCGTCAACGGGATTGATCTGGTGAGCCCAAGCTGGATGAATGCTGATGGCAGTGATCGATAGAACTAGCTGAAGGATAGCGAAACGAAGGACCCGCATGGTCTGGTGGTGAGCGCGTTATTCCCTGGAAAGAACAATAGCGCGTTCGTTCCCTACCGCAGACACCTGCGGTACGGAGTTTTGCAAATATCTCAGCACCGTTGTAATTGAAATGATTGTTAAAAAAAAGAAACAAGTGCATTCGGAAAATTCCATTGGTCTCTATACATGGTTCCTTACAAAGAATTGTGTAAACGTTCAAAAACAACTTTTCCACTGAATGAAATCTTCATCAAATTGCAGTTTGCTCTTCTCAAAGTTTCCTCCAATTAAGCATCGATGTTTGTGGTGGCATGTGTTCGTCGTGCGGAAGAATGCTTGAAAGTAATGAAGAAGGCGATGGAGTCGAGCAATGCTACTGATAGAACGGAAGCAATACACAGGTTTTTAATGATTTCTTTTCGATTTATTAAGATATGAAATAATCATTACGACTTGCTTTGATCGATTTCAATTCCATTCGTTCTGAATTGTTTACAATCACTTACCCCTACCACCTATCGTCTTATGGATCGTCGAATGACCCAAGCGCCAGTAATTCTTCGACTTCTCCCTGCAGCGTGCAAGAATAGCCCAGTGGGTTCTGCTCGCTCTAGGGACTCGTTGAGCATTATATCGTTCTTCTAGCCTCTTCGCCAAGAACTCTCACCATCGCGTCGATGGTCTTCCTGCAGTACGCTTGACATCTAAAGAAATCCAGTCACTAACGGCTCTTGTCCATCTGTTGTCATTCATACGCATTACGTGTCCGGTCCATCTCATCTCCGACTCTTTGGCGTACAGAACGGCACCTTTGATTTTTGATCGTTGACGCAGATCAGAACTTCGGATGCCATCCGTTACTTGTGTGGAACGAGATACTCCTAGCATCGTCCTTTCGACTGCGCGTTCGATAACGCTGAGTGACCTCTCATCCTGCTTACGCAGCGACCAGGTTTCTGACGCATACGTTAGGGCAGAAAGTACGTTGAGTCGAAAAGTTGGGCACAGAGTCAGGTGTTCTTTGTTTTCTTCACTACATCCTCGATGCTCTTGAAAGCTCCCCAAACCACTCGTTTCCTTCTGCTCAGCGCTGGAGCTAGATCGTTCATCATATTGATTTCCTGACCTAAATGGATATAACTGGAGCATTCGGAGAAATTCGTTCAGTTGAGCGTGAATGGGGCATGCGAAACCAATCCGTTCTTCATGAACATCGTTTCTGTAAGATTTTTCCGAAGACCGATCCTTTCACAGGCCTTGTCAAAGTCGTCAAGTATACGTTACGCTTGGCTAATGTTTGGTATTATAAGGACGATTTCATCAGCAAACGTGTGGATGTGGTCCATCGTACTAAATCTTTTTGGAAACCCTGCTTGCTCACATGGCTATCCTTCGTCCAGTGTTCTGTCAATCTTGTTCACGATGACTCGAGTGAAAAGTTTGTAGACGACAGGCAGCAAGCATATTGCGCGATAGTTGTCTATATCGTGTAGGTCACGCTTATTGAAGAATAACACGGTCTTGCTAGTCTTCAACTGAGTAGGGACCTTGCATTCAGGCAACGTCTGAAAAGCCGAGCCAGTGTGTTTACGAGGACTGGCGGAAGGTTCTTCAGGTGTTCTAATCTTATCCTGTCCGGACCTGGTGCTGTTCGATTTTTCACCATCGAAATGGCATGTCGGATTTCGGAAGGATTAACCGGTGGTACAACATATCCTTTCTCTTTTATTTCATATGACGGAAGGTGGGCGTGGCTACCGAAGGGATCCGATTAGTATTCGTGAGTGATTTTCTACATTGCCTTTCTGGACGCTGTAACTGTTCCGTCTGGGCGCCGGAGTGCAATCATCTTGGTCTTATTATTGGCGAAGCTTCGGTGGGCTTTGCGAATGCTTTTCACAGCCCCTGCAGCTTCGACCATTACTGCTGCTCTTCTCTCTTTAAGATCTTTTTTTATCGCCTGTCTGCACTGTTTTGCAAGTTCGGACGTTAGTTGGCGGTTGCCTACAGCTCGTGCGATTCCACGCTGGCGTATCAGTTCGAATGTTTCTGGAGACAAACGTCTCTTGGTGACTTTCGAACTCTCAGCTTTCATAGCGCTGACGTGAAGATCTTGAATGAGCCGATCGTATTCTTTATCCATATTATCGACAATGGCATCTTCCCAACAACTGACTAATGAATTGAATAAGTCGCAGTTTTCAGTGGTTCTGGGACTTCGGTTTTGGAATTTAGTGGCTTTTTCTCCTTTCTGCGAGGAATAGAATCTTGCACGAAGGAAACGAAGGTCTGATCCCGTGTAGAATTTCGGTACAAAAGCGACATCGGTTAGGCAATACCTTCTATTTACTATAATGTGGTCTATTTCGTTATAGTACTCTCCATTGGGACACCCTACGTCCATCTTTGAAGGCGGGACTTTTGGAATTGCGAGTTACCATGGTTGGTCTTGGTCGTCATGATAAACTCAGAGAGCCATTCACCCCGTTCGTTCCATTCTAATCCGTGGGTCCCAAAGTGACGTTCTTCAGACGTTCTTCTTGGTCTTGTCTTGGCGTTGAAATCTCCAATGATGACCTTGAAGAATAGAAGCCGGTATTGATCCACGTCTTTTTAATCGTAAACATCCGATCCAGGTTGTAAGTTGTTCGAATGAATCGATGTTCTTAGACAAACTCGTGTTGACGAGAATGCCGACGCCGCCGAGTCCTCTACTGTTGCATGTTCCGAGGAACAGTTCTTCTCTGGTGTCATAGATGGCGTTGAAAGGCTGGCGTCTTCTCGTCTCGGCCAGGCCGATGACGTCGTACTTTATCCTTCTTGCTTGCATGAGAACTATCGAGGACTCGGATGCAAGTGTACGTGCATTGGTGCAGATCGTCACTATACTTCTTTGAAATCCAGGCTTTTAGTCCATTGGCGCGAGTTTTTAGCAGCCTCTCCGTACTCGTCCTACCCAACGCTGCGAAATTGGATGCTCTTTCGGGGTCAGGGGAATGAAGCCCACTTTTTTTTTTTACTGTGTTTAGCATTTTTGATACTCACGTATGGCTTGCTGGGCTCTGAACGTGGGGGCTGGGTATAGTCACGGATAGCTGGTCAGGCTCTCTCAGAGTGGACATGGAGCTTATTTGTTGGAGGCGACTCCTAACCGCCTCTCATGTACTTCCCTGTCACTTGATTGCAGGCTTTTGGCCGAATTGACTCGTAGAATACAATCGCCATAAGCGAGAACGCACCCACACACGCATGCATGAATAGGCCTAGCAAATACAGAAAGTATGTACCAAATCGGCGCACTAGAAACAGAGAATCCACCCATGGGTTCACCTGCATCTCTCAATGAAGCAATGGTCGCTTTTGGTCCGCGATTAACCCATTAACCCCCTATCCGCCACCTGGGGGCGCGCCACGTAGCTTCACCACTAACCGGCTCGAGATCCCTCATATGAAGGAGATTCGTGGTCTATGTATAATGGTGATATCTGTGTTATAGAATTTTTAAATAACTCACGAGGAAACTTTATGTACTCAATAGGGACTCCCTGGCTGGCTCTCCAAGGCTTCAGTGACTACTTCTATCTCAACTGAGTTAAAAACTTTCATTAAATAGATAAAATTGATTGAAAGCGGTCTCTTGTACTCTCGCGAGACTTCATTGAGTCTTATTATCGTGTGTAGGTGGTCCATTGTTCCCAATGCCTCTCGAAAATCGGCTTGCGCCAATCCTGTTTAGCCTTGAATCCATTTTTGAAGGACAGCAGTCTTGCTGGTCTTCCAATAAATAGGAACCCTGTGTTCTGATAAGAAAATTATAAGGAGCCGAGTCTAGTAAGGAAGAGTGTGTTCATGGTGACTGGCGGAAGGTTCTTCAGGTGTTCAGATCGTATCTTAATCGGACCAGGTGTTGTTCGATTCTCCACAGGCGAACTAGCATATCGGAGTTCGGAGGAGAGAACCGGTGAGACGATATATCCAGCGTCCTTTATTCCATATGAGCGAAGAAGAACGTGGTTTGAAGAGATCCGCATAGTTATGGTGAATAACTTTCTCCATTGATTTTCTGAAAGCTGTAACTGTTCCGCCTGATCGTCGGAGTGTGAACATCTTGGTTTTGTAATTGGCGGTTCTGGTTAGATTTACAAATGCTTTTCGAGTGTTTTTAGAGCCAAATGCCTCTTGGAGGCTCTCGAACTTTTAACTTTCATAGCGTTGACATGAAGATGCAGGTTGAGCCAACCGGATTCTTCACTGATATTCTCAAAAGCTGACAAATTATTTGAACAAATCGCAATTCAGCGCAGTGATTAGTGATACAATCCGTCGGCAAGTGAAGTGCAGGTTTGACACCTTCCCCAAAGCTCTGCACCAAATCCATGTGGGACTGCGCTACCTCTGCTATCTCCGTGGTTGCAAGGAAAATCCACTTCAAGCATTATACGGCATTTATGAAAAAGAAAAATTCTCAAGCAGCAGCCGAAGCAACACGCAGATTATTCGAAATTACTTTATGAACGATGATTGCGAAGGAAACGAATTGTATGTGAAAATGGCTGGAGTCCGCATAGTAGATTTGATGACGGGTCATGTAAAAAACTTTTTATCCGTTTTTCCCGCGCTGTCCTAATTCTTCTCAGTAAATTTTTTTTGATACAGTGGCTGCTCAGGATAGAGAGTTCCAAAATTGATGTGGATAGACACCTCTCAGAAGAATTAAAGTCTAAAAGCAGTCAATCTGCCTTTTAAAACTACAGTTTCCGCTGTCGATTTTTTGTCGTTTAAAAACCCTGTGCACCAGGATTAGAGAAGCAATTTCAGTTTTCAGTGACCTTCTTAGGATAGAGTTACGAAGGTCAGGTAATGGATAATTTGGGAAATTTTAGGTTCTATGCTTTATGGAGGAACAGATTTCATGTGTGGTTGAAGATGGAAGATGGTGCACAGACTTCGTTCAAGGTATACAACTATAGTTTTGTAACATAATTAGATATAGATATGGATTCGCACTGTAAACGCTCTTTGCAGTCGTATAGCTGTGAATTTCCATGAGCATGCGGAGGAGAGTTAGGGTTGAGCGAAAACAAAGGGAAGCGGCTGCTTATTTTGTGTCGAAAAGGATTTAGAGGATATATCTTTCGGTTCTACTATGGTTCGGCTCATTATAAATGGACAAAAATAAATGTACAGGACACGTATGCGTAATTGCATTTGCTGGCATGTACGGATTGTTTTCTTGTACAATATTTCATTAGTGCTGTGTATCAAAAGCGCGTAAAAGCCGAAGATTTATTTTTCCTCAAGGACGAAGAATAAGCTTCAACTTCACTAACTTGAAAGGGTTGGGGAGATGAATAAGCCCATCATGTCCTACACACAATTAAGAAGGGATAATTGAGTTGGTCGCTTGAAAGTGCAAGGCCGTCAACGCGCTGATTCACGTGGATAGCTAAAGTGAGAAGTATTGCCGAAAGTTCATAGAATTTATGATTAAGCCAGCACGCATGCATCATATGAGACTAATATAGACTAGAATATTTAGTATAAGACGTAAGGCGACAGAAGTGATCTTCGTGTTTCATTAAGAGAAGAACATAAAACTGTTCTAGCATAAAGAGCATTGTAAAGAGTTCGCATGGATGGACATTGTAAGAGCAAGATATATTCTAAGAGATTCTGGCATTTGCTCTCAATGGTGAATGATTAGTGTTCAAAAAGAAAAGTTCTGTAGCAGTATCTCATAATGTATTAAGAAGAGTGCCTAATTATACCTCTCAGGTGCCACCCCCTGGAATCGACTTTACACTACCATCGCCGCCTATCGGACAGAGCCAACTTCCAGTGGTCGATCCACCATGGATGCCTCATCTAAAAACCAAAATTGAAGAACTTTCTTTAAAGGAAGAAGAACATGCCACAGTATGTAACTTTCTTTTATGGAGTTATTCAACGTTTGATAGTCGCCATTAAATTTTTAGAACAAGTCTTCTACACAAATGAATTTTTAAAAGTTAGTGCAATGCATTTTTAGGAATTTTTATAAAGTAAATAATACATTGATAGCTATATTTAACTACATCTTGCAACTCCAGTCTCAGACAATCATGACGATGACCCGCACACGTCGAAAACAAAAACAGGAGATGGTAAAGAGGGCGGTGAGGGACGCGGAAGAACGTCAGTGCGAGCAGAGGCAGCTATTCAGGTCCATCACTTTATAAGCAGAAGTTTTTAAAATTTGTCTCACTTTGCAAAACTAAAGTTAAATTTCTGATAAATGTGATTCCGTTACAAAACGTTACTTCAGAAGGCTTTCCTCTTTTCTTACAGTTCTGAAGTAAGCACAACTATTTTTCTACTCTGTGAATATTTGTTACATCAACGAACGAGTACATTCTAGAGTAGACGTGCATTTTTTATCGGAAGATTGAGGTTATTCTTTCGATGTCCCTCTATACTCCTTATTAAAATGATTTTTGAAACAAATTATAGTTTCCATTGAGCGTTTGCGGTATTGTAATTCTTGGTTCGACTATTCTTATGAAATGGAAACTGAAGAAAAGGAAGGAGAACGAACGAGAAGTAAAATGGTAAAACAATTGTAAAAAATATTTCAGACTTCGTTGCTCAGCCATAGTTCAACAGGCAGCCTATGAACCTGCGTTGTTTCACCATCAGCAAGAACAGGGAGAAGGTAAGCTCATTCCTATCACCATCCTTTCTAATACGTTCGAGTTTGTTCGTTGTCTCATTCGCCCAAGCAGGTCGAAGTTGTTCAATCTATAGTAGAATCCATCCAATCCATGTTACTGTACTTATGACGCTGACTTATCCATTTACTAGAGGACGAAAATCGTTGTTAGACGAAATCCACATTCATTATTGTAGCAAACGATCAACCTTTTTCATATTATCCTTTTAAGATTATTTTGTATCTAAACGGATTTCTTTTAGAGTCTGAGATTGCTCATCATCCCACCCGCCATTATATGCCGGTAGCACAACCTTTATTCCCTTCCTCTTTATTGTCCGTCATTCCTATGATCATTGAGATGCTTGACGATCCTCAAGTGGACAAGTATGGAATTTCGGGTATGTGTTTTAAGTTTTATGCTAAACTTATAATTATAAATACTTGAAACAAAATAAATACAGAGGTGGATAGCACAGCGGAAATTGTGCCCTTGACCACAAGTACGCTGCTGGTTCGATCTCGCTCCAGGCTCACCAAGCCTCTCATTCCTCGAAGGTCAAAAAGTTGGTACTCGACTTGCTTGAGAAAAATTCGCCGTGCAATCAAATCGGTAACCCTCCAGCCCGGATATCTCAGGGCTCCAGGAAGAATCGGCTCGACCAGCATTTTATGACATTCAAGATGAAATGGAAATCCTCAGCCAACACCCAAAGCCACACGTAGAAGTTGGAAGGAATTTGTCGATGGTGGATACGAGGAAACGAATCAAGTGTGAGAATCGCTGAGATCCGTACAGTAGACTTAAGGACGGGTCGCATGAAATGAAATGTAATGAAGGGAACAGAAACTAGGTTGGACTTCTGCATTTGTTCTATTATCCAGGACCGCCACCCTTTCCTTCTTAAAACCAGTTGAATTGTGACTACTCCGTGAAGGATTAAGCAATGAAAATACTTTCCTGGATTAGTAAGCTAACACGAGGTTGATAAAAAGGTTTATTCGGGTAACGTTTCAACGTCCTCATCTTTCTCAGTTCCGTCGGACCATCGACTCGGATCATTGGCTCTGTGGATAACGGATACGTCGAAATGCTAGCCGAATAAACCTTTTTATCAACGTTATGTAAGTTTAATAATTCAGGACGGTATTGATTATTAATGTCGAGGTTAAATGACGGTCGGATTGAAAAATACTGATAAGTAACGACAGTTTCAATCTCTTCTTGACGAAGGTCGTTTCACGATTTAATTCCACGATCGTCACATCAGTGAATTTTGAATGATATATTAGCGTCATAACTCTGTTGGATTTAAAAATGCACAGTACTTGTTTATGATTATGGCTAAAAAAAATTCAAAGCAGTTCTGCTTGTGCGGGAGGACTTTTGTTTGTAAAATTCTCTTCCAGTGAGCGACACTTCGCGAAAGGTCATCTGGACATGCATCGTTGAAGATCCTTCGCTGTTCTTTAGGCATTTCTTGGAAAAGTTAACAAATCGGGAGCGACAGGTAGGAATTGGTGTCCAGTACTCGAGATTTTTTCCTGCATTTACATAACAAGTGAACAGAGTGGCATTTTTTGACTTATTTTTTAATGCCTACTCTTTTTAACGGCAGGGTATATTGCGAAACATAACTTCAATGATGCTGAGGTATTTGCAAAGCTCTGGACCGCAGGTGTATGCGGTGGGGAACGAACGTGCTATTGTCTCTTCCGGGGAGTAACGCATTTACTACCGCATCATGAAGGTCCTTCGTTTCGCCTATTAATATATAATATTATAACTACAGCCTCAGCTTAACTGGGTTCTTTGGCGATTTTTGCTCTCCAAATCAATCCCGTTAGGTGATTGCTGAAGACACAGATCGATAGAACTAGCTGAGAGACAGGCGAAACGAAGGACCCGCATGGTGTGGTGGTGAACGCGTTACTCCCCGGAAAGGGCAATAGCGCGTTCGTTCCCCACCGCGTACACCTGTGGTTCGAAGTTTTGCAAATATCTCAGCATCATTGAAGAATGGCATGTATTTGTCATTTGCATGTCTGACCACTTCATCTGAGACATACATATGTTCTGTTTGCCGTTCTCCATTGTCTTGACGAAATACTTTTTTTGCTTGAAGCCAAAATACTCACCTAGATAATGGAATTTCTTACGTGATAGCTTTAAAATTCTGAGAAGTTAAACAGAAGATAGTCATGAAGTTGATTAACTGTTCTTAACACATTCGCGATAGAGCAGTTTTTAAGAACTGCGTATCATTCTTTATCTCTCGATTTTTCAGGATAAGAATCGATTTTGATAGCATTGCTCTTGGAAAGTTGAGAATATTATATTCTTATGGAAAGGTCATGTACTGTTGTTTCAAGCGCATATCTATGTTTTCTGACAAAGACAGCTTTAAAATTTTTCGTCAAAATCACGACATTCGCAAGCATCAGCGATGCATTCGCCATTGGAACCTCCTATACAGAATCTCGTTTGTTCAATCGCTTCATTACTTCAGAAACGTTTATACGCTAGAAAATAAACTGCATAGACATTTTTTC
The DNA here is from genome assembly GCA_900624975.1 of Angiostrongylus costaricensis. Lineage (NCBI taxonomy): Eukaryota > Metazoa > Nematoda > Chromadorea > Rhabditida > Metastrongylidae > Angiostrongylus > Angiostrongylus costaricensis. The sequence continues at coordinate 110,498 of UYYA01004062.1, read as the reverse complement.
TGGGCCCCGAAATCATGGCTTCGCACTGATTGAGTAAAAAGTTTGTATTTTGTTCAAAAAGATCTGTTGATTCTGCTTATCGTTTTTTCGAATAATAAACTTCACTATAACTTGAGATATTTCTGTCTGATTCTCAAATACTATTATATTTCTTGACGCGTACGAATTGAACCCCATACGCGTTGTCGCAAAAAATGTTTAAATCAGAAGTAGCGCTCTTTGTTTTTGCTATCTTTTATGTTTTCTATTTAGATTTCACTCTCAGTAATTGGTTGAAGATATCGTATGATTGTTATACAGAACGGCGCGGCGAGATTTTTGTATATGTTAGAGCATTTGAGGTCAAGTGTTTTTCACAGTTAGCCATGAGAGAATTTTGTTTGCTAACAAAATAGATTCAAGAATGCCTTACTAATCTTGATGTTTGCATAAATGAAGACCTTCCTCTCCGTTGTTTGAGCACGTGTCGTTTGAATCTTCCCAATAATAGATACGTATACTTAACCTGAGCATGCTTCCGACTGACTATATGTGCATGGTGGAGCATGCATAATCCCTCTCTTCGTATATTTAACCACTTTGGACCTTCTTTACCCTAAATTCAACACCTTGCACGTGCGGTTTCATCGGTCACTCTTGGACGATTTTCTTTTTTGTGCTTTAACTATTGTCTTCTTTCTTTCAGACTCTTACAAATGAATATCGTCCAACGCCCAGTTATGTGAGTTTATGGCGTGATGAATTACAATAAATAGCAACTGGATAACACATAATACCCTTGGATATGATCCACTCTGCCATCATCACTACCGTAACTCGTCTTCATTGCAGGAATACCTCATGTCCTTACTACGCAAGCTGGTCCTTCGTTTCAACCCGTTGCCTAGTCAAGCAGCTTATTCTCTTCTCAATTATTTGGTGAGTTTCCCAGAAATTGCACGGTATAAAGAGGTTAATTAGCGTTAGTGATTGAAAATAAAACAACAACATTGGGCAGCGCTCACCCACACGGACATTAAGTTCCTCACCACTTAGTTTTTGTCTTAATTTTCGTTTCATTAACTATGATATTTGTTGAAAAGTGTTAAGTAATTGGTTAGCTATATTGAAAAATTTGGCGTAAAACTGAATATGTTCGTTCAATAAATGAAGGACAGAGCTCGCAGCGTTGATCAATCCTTAAGAGATGCGCCATGCATTCGACTTCATTAAGCATCCATTGGAGGTGATGGAATGCATATCTGCCCTTTACAATGGATCACTGGCCTACCGAGCTCCAGCTAGTGCGGCTATCCTCCCAGACGGGCCTGGCACCAATCTGCCCTGAGGAATGGAAGGCTTGGTGGGTCATGGGCGTGGGGATCGATTCCACATGTGTGTCGCAGTGCGCCTCCGACCACTGTGCCCCACGCGCTCTGTAGTTTAATAATTAACTTAAAAAACCAACTAATGTTGCACAGATTGGCAAGTTCGAATTGCGATGAAGTTAAGCATTAACGCGTGGTAACAACAAGAATGCAGAGAATTCATAGTTAAAACATTCATTTAGATGATGGAAAAATAGTAGTAACCGGTTTCTTATCCAACCAAAAAGTCATTAAGAACGTAGGAAAATTTAATATCCGTTGGCAGTATTATAAATATCAGCGTATTGTATCCCTTTAACGTTCTTCGCTCTAAATGAGGCTGAATTTTTACTTGTAAAGTGAAGACAAATCTTATCGTTCTACCAGAAGGGAAATCTTTTTATTCTGTCAAAGCCTTCTAACTTGTACAACGGTAGTTCTTCAAATTTTATTGGTTAGCCAAGTACAGTGATAGAGAGCAGAAGTGTTGTAAAAAAGCGAATCCAACAAAAAATTGAGCAATATAAATGGAGAAAAGGAGAAAAAGAGAAGGTCAATGTGTAATTGTTGGTAAGGGTAAATCAAGTGTAACAGGTAATAGTGTGATTTTAGCAAAGCAAAGGCATCATCGATTAGGATTTGAGTAATTCCCTAAACATCATTTGCTAATGGTTCGACTGTGTTTGTGATTTTTATCAGAGATATCAACTGAATACAAATTTCTATTATTTTTAGTTTGGGTTTGTCATGCACTATGTGCGTGCTCAATGCGAAGGCTGGGACAAGGCGCTTGGAATGGCATTGTCTCTGACTTGGATCCTCGCACCGAACGTGCATGGACTATACTTCAAAGATCTCAAGCAAACACTGAAGAAGGAACAGTGTGACGTAAGTCTACCATATTTTCAGAACCACTGGTATTTTGAGCCACAAAACAAGGACGACCACATGATTGAAAAATTTGATTTCGTTTCCGTAGTCATGAAAAAATTGCTTGCTTCCTATTAATATGCATTCTATTCTGATAAGATAAAATAGCCATAATAATGATATATCATATATAGTTTCACCCTTTTCATGAATATCGTAGAATATTGATCGAGTCACTCCTTACAATCTTGGAGACAGCCAGGCTAAGACATTCCCACGTGAATTGGAGGAGAGCGTTGGGGAGTCGAATTAGCGCATTTGTTTCATGATCGACGGCACCATTAACCACTACGCGATCCCACATTTACTGTCCAGGAAATAATTATACTGTATACATCACATTTACATGGGTTTATTGATTTGTCCTCATGGACAATGCTGCTTGATGAAATAAGACTTTGTTTCAGCAAGCGCTCATGATAACGGCAAATGTACCATCAGCAAAGAAGATCATTGTGCATGGCCCTGATTCCGGAATGGGCGGGATTCCAAGTCAATTTCCTGTACACGAGGATACCCAATTTCAGCAAATACTGAGGTTCTTCATTTTTTCTCTATCGAGCATCTTTATCATTTACGTTCTTGGTTATCACATCGTTTTGATAACAACTTTGTTGTAAAATTGGATAAAAAGTAAATTTTCAAAATGCTGGGATCTGCGCGGTGCGTAGAACCGTGTTCTATAATTGAAACAGTTTTTTGTTAAGTCCTTCATACTAAGAATTCTTTATTTTTAAGCCTTAGAAAAAATCTTATGCTGTGAAGCCATCATCGATTCATTTGTCACACACTACTGGAAAAGTGAAATTTCTTGGATCTACTACTTTTTCCACTTTTTAATTAATAGTACGATGTTTAGTGATAGCCTCGAATTCTTCAACATCGATGATACCGCTGTCAACAGCTACTTTTTGACAGACACTAAGTCTGGTCTTATTCATTTGCCGTCTTCTTACGTTAGGTACTTTGTTATTTTGTCCGTCCTTGAAATTTCACACTTTTATAGTCATTTATTTAAAGAACAAAAAGGTGAAAAAGGCAGTAATCGAACGGAGGTGTTTCTTGGTTTCCTCAGTCATTCGAACATTTCAGTTAGTTTTGGAATCTGTTAGATTTCACAGCTATTGTATTTATCAAGTAAAACATTCTTCAGCTGAAAGGAAGCGAGTCTATTGGTTATTCAATATTGCGTTTCAGGGATTATTATTTTTTTCATCGATCATTCTACCCACAGTTGACGCTTGTGAAACTCGACATTGAGGAAGCGCAGTTAAGGATGAGGCAGACGGTTTTTGCTCAACGTTTCATTGAAGTCGGCAAAGTGCTCCTGACGCACAACATTCTCAAATATAGTCCTCAACATGTGGTCAGTAAACGTTCAATATTGCATTTCAGTTTGATCAGACATTGCAACTACCAAGTTTTTTTAAAACCGTTTTTCGGATCATGTAATCCTTCGCTGGCGCAGAATTGTAATCACTCACTTCGATACCAGGGCAAACATTGACCTGGCTGACCTCGGCACTCCATGGAACCGCAGTGGCTAAACCACCGAAACTCCGAAAAAGTGGAAATTATGCTTTCGCCAGCGCAACCAGTTTGGGCAGGCCATCCAGTAGTGCTCAAGTATCCAACTGCGATACCTTGGTGATCCTTGTCTAGACAAATAGTGCAAACTCCAAGAGTCCTCTAATTCAATTCGCTCTCTTTCGGCTAACATCCATAGAAGTGGCCGGTGTGAACACAACATGGGCTCCTATGTTGCTTAAGGTCCTGCTGTTTTCTCTTTCCATTCTCAAGGAGTCCGTCGTTTCCATCTGGAAGCCTAGCTAAGAGTAAACCAATCCCAGGATCCGTCACCGTCCTGGTATCAAAGTCGCATAGTAGCAAATCTCTCTCTGATCCACAAGGCCTGCGACTACCTGTGGTGGTGCAAGCCTGAGGAAATTTTGGCCAGGCTCACCTCGGGATTCCAAGAAACCACAATGGCTTAACCAGCAAATCCCCGAAAAATGAAGATTATGCTGAGGGCTATACAACTAGTGAAGACGGGCCGTTCAAGTATCAAGTTCAAGCAAGTAACAAGTCTTCAAATTGACTGAGGACGATGAAATCGTTCTATAATCGCTAACTTGCGAAGAAGGAGTTTTTGCGCTTATGAGCTTTCTCATTTTCATCAGTGTTACGCCCAATCAGTTTTAATTGACCGTTTAATTTTAATTTGAGAAATTTACTTCAGATCGCACAGCGAGTTTTTTTTCTTCACGATGAGCTTACTCATCTGCCATCGTTCCCTCGTAAAAGTCTCGAGACTTGCTTTGGAATGTTTCATGGAGAGATGGGTGAGCAGTTGAAAGCGATGGAGGCAATGCACAAGTTCACTTGGGCTAAGGTAATTATGTTAAGGTACATATTTATATATGAATGTAGTAAGTCTGTATAACCTAGTTTAACAGGTTGTATATCTAGAAACCTTATTGAGATGGGAATTATTATCAATTTTAAAAGTTTTGCACAGCTTTTAAACAGCGACAAAGTAATGGTGAACAGTGATGATGCTGTTCCATACTCGCAGTACTCTGCTAAGACACAGCACCGGACTCATCAAGCCTCCTGCACCATCTGGACCTGCAAATTGATATCAGACTTGCCTGATATCAGTTCGCTTCCAGCGTCCACAAAAGTTGGCGAATGCCGGTGGTAGAAGTTGCAAGAACGCCCTGTCTCGGCTATCTCAGGATTCCAGGACCGATTAACTCTACGAGCATTCGACGACGTTTCTGTTGAAGACCTAAGACCACAAGGAGCAGTCGAACCTAAATGAAAGTCTAAAGAGCTTCACTGGTGATGGATGATAGGAAATGAATCGAATGGGAGAAGTGTTAGGATCCGAAAAATGTATGCGACATCAAAATGCGTAAAAACGGGCATGTGCTTAATTATGCATTTAATTTTACACTCTTTCGTGCGCCTTATATGTTTTCTATAGTTGGTATATTTTAGTGAAATAGTTGTATATCCGTTCAGTCCAACAATCAACGAACGTCTTTCAGTTGATGTCAGACATGTTCGAGAAGATGGAGAACGCCTTTATGTTTGCCGACTTGCATTTGTTCATCAATGTGGTGAGAATCAAAGAATTCTTTAACTCAGCGATCCCTTCCAATTTTTCGAGCAATAAGGAAGAAGTGGCAGATGAAGTACATGCAGTAAAAACCATGTGAATAGACCAAATGAATTTATGATTTGGAATATTTCTGCACTAAGCTCACTTCTCCAAAATCACAACCAGTTTTCTACCATGTTAGAATGACTACACAATACAAGTTGAACATGTTTCTTAGGTCTTCATAGGGTTGGAGTGCACACAAGCAAAATCTTATCGAGTAGTTTTTAAAGGTTTTCGTTCCCCGACATCATGAATTCGAACATTAATCAAATTTGACGGTTTTGAGCAGACGTGCCACCATTCATCTTACGTGAGGGTTCTCGATCGCTATATTTGCAAGAGTATATGGCTGGCGCCCTCTTAGGTGTATGCTAAGGATTGAAGAGAACAGTGTACTTGTAATGAAGTGGGCATTACTGTTAAGTGTAACCTTATCGATGAAAGAATACATAGTGTTTAATCTGTTGCTTTACTGAATGACATACTTTTCGTATACACTGGTTACATCCGTATCTACGTTCGAGGATGTGCTCGCATTTGGGCGGATAGCAGCACTGTATCTAACTTTCAATCAAGTGACTGGGGAGTATATAGCGGAAGATTGGTAGCTCATACCCAATAAAGAGGTTCTGTAATACCTATACTCCGGAAAAGCTCGACTTACTACACAAGTACATACTGGGCCCTCCACAGCCTCGTGAGCTGCTCATGAATAGTCTTTCGCCCAAAACAGTGGAAATAAACGTTTTGTACGAAGACTACGATGCTGTATATAACGAGGAAAGTGGAGATTTTACTGATGTGTGATTGAGCCAGTTAGTGGTGAACGGTAACAGTAGTAAAGCTGATGAGGCAAATGTTAGACTTAACACATTTTTGAGAACCACAGGATCTGTACTAATTGCATTTGTGTGTGTTATGCTTGAACACAGTAAAACTATTAGATTAACGTAGTTTTCAACTTTTTCACCCATTACAAAGATGCGAGATTGTATTCCTCAAAAGAGTCGAACTTAACCTTCATCTTTCATCGAGAGGAATTCCACATTTAATCAGCTTCCATCTTCTTGAGATTTAACCCTTTTTTTTTAAAATCATAGCTTCTGTTTTTCATAGGTGAACGGCATCATGATAATGCACTGTGAAGATCTGCTGATTCTTCGTCGATGTGCTGCCACCTACATTGCGATGAGTATACACTTCAACAGCTTGTTCGCTAGTCAGGTTTGAAATTTAATGGAAGTCGTTTTCTAATTGCGCTAAAGCCCAAGGGAAAATATGTGCCAGAATTACAGTGCTGAAGCTAAAAATCATGAGATGTTCTGAATTTTTACCAAAAACTGTAAAATTTATAACTTATTGCTATTATCTTAGTCTTTGTTTGGTTTGTTAGTGTAAACTCTCACTAGAAAGTGAAATTCCTTCTAATTTTTTGCTATCGTCATCACTATTACTTGATTTGTTAACTTTAACCACCTTCAAAAAGAGCCGTTGCGGCGCAGAGGTTAGAGGCACCTCGCAACACACACACGTGGAATTGGTCCCCGCACCATGAGTCACCAAGCCTTCAATCCCTCCGGAGTCGGCAAATTGGTACCAGACTTGTCTGGGAGTGTAGCAGCAGTGGCTCGATAACATTGGTAGGCACTGCGAGTCATTGTAAATGCCAAATATGCATTCAATCACCTCCAAACGATGCTTAGTGAAGTTGAATGCATGGCGCATACCTCAGGGATTGATCATCGCCGAGAGCTTTACCCGTTTTGTTTCTTAACCATTTGTAATTTGTGCGAATCTAAAATGAAGAGGTTATTCGTTTATTCAAAACGTAGAAGTTATTGTATACTTGTGAGAAATTGACACACATTTTCGCAGCTGTTTATTGGTATGTATTTTCATTTCCTCTGGTACATTCCTCAATTACAAGGAGTACTCTGTGCAGTAACATAGTTATGGTAGTTCTTAAAATATGATGTGGCGCAGTGGTTAGTGGCGCTGTGCAATATACAATAGATCGCTTTCCAGTTCGATGCTCTGCCCTGAGGAAATCAGCCCTCCGTCGTTCCAGAGTCGGTAGATTACTCCCAGACTTCAACGCATTTTCTATGCTTTCATGCTAGAAATAAAATGGAAAACAAATCTGACTCAAATATTTGCCCACCGAATAGTTTTTTTTATTCGTTATATTTTACACGAAACCTTTGAGAAGACGGGAACAATAACGCTTTTTGTTCTTTACGAAAATTGTTTAGGGTTTTTTCTTGATCATGCCTACGTTGCTACGTTGCTACAGCCAACGACAGACGAACCGATTGTTCTGCTCAGTAGTCGAGTTCATGTGCCGACAATTCTACACACTTCACAGGAAACCGTTCTTGCTGCAGATGTGTGGTTCAATAGCTAACATCATCGACAACAGCAACAATGATTTTGAGATCAATCCAATGCGTGTGAAAGCCAAGGTGAGTGAGAATGGTGGGAGAAACCGCGTTATAATAGTAACGAACTGAATTGTATTGGTTAATTCAAGTTTTAATTAGAGGTGTCGGACATTTTTAAATATGCTGATTAGTTGATAAAATAAATTGAGGTCAGGATGATGACGGCCATTTTCTTTATGGTAACTTTGTCTTTGCCTATCAACGAAGAAGTTGCAAGGTTAAAGTAAATGAATGCTGTTTTTCAGTACTGGTTTACATTGCTGAAACACATGGAGGACATGAGCGATGAAACCGATCAGTTTGACATTCTAGGGCTTGTACCTTACGATAAGCCACTTAAGGTAGTTGACATTTTCAGTGAAAACCTTGAGAAGGTTGAATGCCAACCATCACTCGCACTATCTAATAAATATGCATGTGTTGAAAGTTTGAATTGAGTTTCTTTCGAGCTCATTCTCACAGAACATGAGATGGAAATTAGTTTCGAAACTCCCACGACCGACTTTCTATTAACCTCGGCATTGGTCAAGTAATTCTTCGTATTCTTGTTAAGCAAGTGCAAGGTGTTATTTTTATTCTTTATTCACATTACGTTTCCATGTGAATTCTGTGCGGTTGGTCTTCGCGCGACATACTCAATGGAAGCCTTATAGAAAGCGGTGAATGTGCAAAGCCGTGTTCAATGTGATTGAAATCTTGGTTTAGTGTTTTCTTTGTTTGGTTATGGGGGTGTTTGGCCGAATAGATTGCTGTCAACTTGACCTTTCCAGGCTCTGAGGAAGGCGAAATCCACCGAAACGTCAGCTTATTCGTGAATAAAGAATAAAAATAACACCTCACGTTTGCTCAACAGGAATACGAAGAATTAGTTACGAAAATTTTCCGAAACTTTATAGTAGAGGAGGGGTAACCCTTTCTTGCTAATCTTTGTCACGAGCCAAGTGTGCCCAATTTATTTTTCCCACTCATAAGGCATTGGAACCGTTGAGCGTGTTGATTCATGCCCTTTGTTTTTACTGCTTTACCCAATTTAATACTCTCACTCAGAAAACACTGGAAGTACTGAAATTGTTGTATGATACCTTTTGTTTTTCATATTTTTATCTAGTGAATATTCATAGGTATCCTACAAGGCTGTGCCTGAAAGGATGAGTATACGCACAGGCACCTTCACGTGCTCTTCTGGAGTAGGCTTGGAACGTACTAATTGAATACTACTCTACTTCGCATGTACTTCCCACTCACATACTTTTACACGAGCCGCCTTGATGGTTGGAAATAACATGTGTACACTCAAGCATGCCCACGTTAATCAAACTAGGAATGGTACAACTTCATTCCTGTATTACTGTGATAGAAACCTGAATCATAGTATCTACAAAAGCATTAGTGGCGTTGGTCCCAGTGTAATTCTCTATCTACCTCCTAATGAGACGCGCTTTGTATATTTTTTTCTGGACAGAAGGGAGAAGGCGATGCCGTCGAAACTTCAGCCCAACAGAAGTGTCAATACCAGCCTCGTGTCAGCTCAATCATATATACAATTTTTCTGGATAGTTTTAAAGGAGAAGGACGTTAGTGGAGTTTAATTTTTTTATGTAGGAATTTTTGGCACATCTTTACATTTCCTGTAGTCCCATCAGTTTTCCACTCATTTCACTGCTTTGTAATTGTCACTGTCATCGCTAGAAGTGAAGACGTCAACGGATGGGCTGTTTGAGGAACCTCGTCTTCTATCCATGTTGCCGTATTGAATGCTGATCTTCTGTAATTTTTCACGAAACCTAGAAGCAACTGTGGGATTGTTTTTCCACCGTTTTCGATTGTTATGGAATCCTTCCACGACGGCAACAAAGCTGCTGAAGGACGATCTGTGCGTGTGCAAAAGTTGCCTGAGCAGTTAAAACGTAACTGGCGGAGTTCTTATCGACGAATTTTTTAAACTTTATTTTATATGACCCGCTTTCACGTCTACTGTGTAGATCCCAGCAGTTCTCGCATTCAATTCGTTTCCTCATATCTATTGTCCACGAAGATCTTCCACTTTACGTGTGGCGTCGGTTGCTGCTTGAGGATTTTTATTTCATTTTGAATGTCGTAGAATTCTGGTCGAGTAATTCTTCCTGGAGTCCTGAGATAGTCGGGCTGGAGTGTTCCAAATGGATTGCATGGAGTGATTTATTTTTTCCCAGACAAGTTCGGTACCGATTTTCCGACCAGGGAAGAATGAGAGGCTTCGTTGGCAGGGAGCGGAATCGCACTAATACCATGCTCTTGATGGCAGACATAACTACCACTGTGCTATCCACCTTCTCATCAACAAATCACTTGTGGGATATTTTGTTTTTTTCATGAGCTTACATGAGGTCGTTGTGAAATTTTATTCTGATTTACGTTTCGACGTTTTTTTTTAAAGTAGTAATACTTCGAGTCAGACGTTTGCGGGCGTTCATTTTTGCGATGTAAGTCTCCTTCATCGCACCAAGTAGAGTCCAGTGGAGTAAGGCACCGCACGATTGAAGTAACATCACTTAGTAGTGCTCTTTTCTACAGGATGCTTGCTAACTGACTAATCACTGATAGCATTCTGAAGATATTTCCTATTTGTTATTTGGAACGTTAATTTTTATCGCAGTTACTAGCGGAATATAGGCCTCCGAGTTAGACACCGAATAACCACTAGCTTTAAACAGAATGCTCGACTTCGTGATAGGTCGCCACGCTGGACTTTTCGTAGTTGACGCAGGACAACAGCTTTCGACACTAAAACTTCGGATTAAATCTTTATATACATAAAGGCAAAAACCAATACAACAGGAATAACGATGAAGCAATACTGGCGTAAGAATAAGGCAATCAAGTCGAACGTAAGACTCTCCCAAAAAGGCCCCTCCCAAGTCCCCAAAAAGAGGCGGTGCTCGTCCGGGCGTGGCTACGTCCAAGCGAGGGTCAAGGTCCGGGTCGCGGTGTCCATTCCCCAAGCAATGAGACGTACTCAGCAGCATGACCGGTGGTGTCGCATGATGCTGTGTCTAGTGGTGTTGTGGCAAAGGCCGTCTCCATCGATCCATTGAATGTCTGCTAGGTAGATAGAGAATTTTGATAGAGGAATTCTCTATACCAAGTTCCTTAGGATGGGATCAAAATATTTACGTACTACGACATTTGTCAGGCAACTTGAGGAACAGTAGATCTGATCCTTACTACAGAAACATGCTGTAATAGAAAGAAATAGTAACTATTCCGGTGATAGTTGCTATAATTTTTACAAATCACGAGGAATCGAGCAGCACAATTCCCATTTCACTACTGGTTTTCTGGCTCGGTAATATCGCTTTTCACAGGCTGGAAGAAACTGTGTTAGTTTTCTTTTATGGAGTTCAACTAGATAATGGCTATGTTGCTAGGACGACGACAGTAATTTCCGGCACTGGTTTCCTTCCAACTGCACTTCTTGTTTGAAGCAGTGAACTGGTTTTCAGCTTGGAAGAGCCTGCCGAAATGGATTTTTTGTAACTACAATAAAAAACATCGGTGAACCACCGTTGGTTCACATTGTTTTCAATGTGTTAAGAATACTATGTCAAGGCTTATCGAATTTAACTCTCAACGAAATTTGAGTGGGGAATACACGTAAAAGTCTATTGGTATACTCTTCAAGTAAAGCTCTTTGAATGGTGAAAATGCTTTCTTTGTTTCTTTTAGTGATTGGCGAAAACTTTAGGCACTCGATCTCTGTTATCGCGATGATCCGAACACCTTCTGTCTATTGACAGACGCCATCGCCAGCTGTATCTGCGTGTGTGCATTCGCTCCAGAGAGTAGGCGCAGTCATCACATGCTGGTCAGAGATTTTCATAATAAAAAATATAACGATAACCCACCATTACTTTAGCATTTCATTAATAACTACTCCACTCACTTAACCTTCTATCGTTTGCTGCTAGTGATCTCCCGACTCATTTGTACTCCTGAAATCATTAACTGGCTCAAGCGAACATCACCAACTTGCGCTAATTACTGTCGCCCGCCTCAACTATCCATTATATTATTAACTATCCGTTCATACGAAGAGCATCACGTCTTTCTTATAGTGTTCCTTATTTTCACACTTTTACCGAAAGACTGAATTGCGCAGGTTCACATATGTGACATGTCAGCGTTTTTATTCCCTCAAACAAGAATGGTAACAATTTGCCCAACCTGGAGAAGGTTCGAACCAACGATCATCTGTGTACCGTATTGTATCACTGATCAGTGCGCTACCCGCGTCCTGTTTTGCAACCACCATGCACCACAATTCCTACTGCTCCGACTTTTTACTTTTTAAATTTACTTTCAATACAAGTCCTTCAAAATTCAGTCACTTCCAATAGTGGCCATACCTTTCTGGTATTTTTTTATTCCAAATAACCGTTGAGTATATAAGGAAAAGGCGCGTGTGGCTCAGTAGTCGGAGGCGCCTTGCAATGCACACGTGGAATCGATCCTCGCGCCCATGGTCCATCAAGCTTTCCATCTCTCCGGGGTCGGCAAATTGGTACCAGATTTGCCTGGGAAGATAGCAGCACTAGCTCGGTAAATCGGTAGTGCACTGCGAATCATTGTAAAGGTTAGATATGCATTCAATCACCTCCAAACGATGCTTAGTGAAGTCGAATGCATGGTGCATCCTTCAGGGATTGATCAAAGCGGAGAGCTTTATCCTTCATCGTTTTATATCAGAAACTCATAACTTTTTTTGCTTGTTTTCACCAGCTTTTTTGCTGAAATCTTTCTCACTTTTTACATTTTCGGGCATTCGATTTAGTCCAATGTTTCATAACATGAATTCCTACAACAACTTGTCTTTCAAATCAAGCATTTTTAACTATTTCGGAAGAAATGGACAGATACCCAGTGCCTTATTAAAAGAAAGGAATTGAGTATTTACTCTTCTTCCTTTTTCTTTACCTTTATCCTGTTCTTCCGTTTATCCTTTCTCTCATCTTTCATTACCAGAGGAGCATTTCTTTCAGCTTGTGATGGCCGCACTGCAACCGCATCTGATTCGTCGAATAGAGGAGGAGACGATGCTTCAGAACAACTCACCGACAGCTGTGAAACATGAAGTATCCCAATGGACGACGATGTGTGTAGAAATGAAGGCTCTCATCAACAGCTGTGACGTCCTAGCCAGGTTTTCTACGCTTTAACTGCATAATATCAGTCTTTGGAGTGAGAATTTGAGGAAAATGGCTGAAAAAATAGGCAGGAAAAATAAAAGGAACATTGAAAACATTTTTAACCCAGTGAGCAGAGTGCTTGAGAACGCAAAAGATGGACAGTGGAACCGAAATTCTAGATCATGGACTGGTAGGACACGCTGCTGGTAACAATAGCGGCATACGCCATTCATTCGACTTCATCAAGTATAGTGTGTAGTATCTGGGCAATGCAATGACTTGCTATGGCTTAGCCATGTGTCAAATCAGTGTTTTTATCTTACCAAAGAAGTATACTATCAATTTACCTACCCTGAATCTACATAAGGCATGGTGAGCCCGCTCGACGGCTTGAACCAGTGTATCTTGCAGTGCAACTCTAACCACTACGTCACAGGCGTCTCGCTCGTAACACTTGCTCGTTGAAAATATGAGAACACAACTCTACCTTAACTTGGTTCAGTACCGGTCATTCCCGCTGATGAGTGATTGCTGACGGCACTGATCGATAAAAAACACGGCTGAGAGAAAGACGAAGCGAAGAACACGCATAGTATGGTGGTGAACATGTTGGCCCTGGAAAGGGTAATAGAGGGTTTGATCCACACCGCAGACACCTCCGGTCCATAGTTCTGCGAATATCTCAACATCATTGTGCTTGTGTTTCACATAATAAGGTGCCATGAAAAATTGGAGTAGGTAGTAAATAAAAAAGTTAACATACCGCATATTGTTTTGGCTGCTACATGAGGCTTTCATCTTCTTTTACGAATGTCGCGGATTGCCTGCTGAGTCGATTCTCATTCTAATCTACCATGGAGGAGAGGGTTGGTGAAAGGGACGAACCAGTGCCTTGCTTCCTGATGCACTGCACCACTTATGATTGGCACTTTTTCTACCTTGTATACATATATATATATATATATATATATATGTTATATGTGTATACATACATATGTATGTTATATATATATATATATATATATATATATATATATAACATCGACTTATGCAGTTTGCATTGTCAAATGAACGCAGATCATGAGATCATATTGGATAGCAGTAGATCAACAACCGTGTTGTGTAAAAGGCCGCTGCCGAGTGGGGACACTGCATTCGAGCTACCACTACCCCGAATTGGATGCAGTGGTATTCGGCTCGAAGGGCAAGAACGTCCTGTCAAAGCCGTTTTTGATCTATGGTGTATTTATGGAAGAACTTTGGGGAGACCATGAAAAATTTGCCAGAAGACGTATCGGCGGCATATAGAAGTATCTAAGGAACCGCCTTTCATTATTCTTCTCAAAAATAATCAATAATTTTTTATTAGATGGAGCTGAGACGAAGTTGCGATAAAAAATCTTTTATTCGGCTAACTTTTCGGCACCTTCGAGTTCATCAGACCCTCGCTGATCTGAGTCGATGTTCCCACAGATAATCGTTCTCGCATCGAGTCGTATCCAATGGTGGGAGTACATCGCAGGTGCCCGTTCATGGAACACGAATGCTGATCTAATGACTCTGATCGACGTGGCTCTGAAGGTATCGAAACGTTAGCCGAATAAAATTTTTTAAACCAATCTCGTGTCAGCTCAATCTTATAGAAAATTGCTGACTTACGGAAGTACTACTCGCAATCTTTTTTCTACGCAACTCGTTAGTACATAATGTGCGGATCCCAGCACTTATAAAAGTCCGTTCATTTGGTTTGTTGTCGCTCATCAATCGTCGAACACGGTTTTCGTATTCCCCTGCACAGTCAACCACTGCTTGAGGAATTTCCATCTTCTTTATGAATTGTCGTAGAGGGCTTTTCGAGTTGATTTTCCTTGAAATCTTGTGGACATGAGAGGTAAGGCGTTCCTGCGTGGATTGGAGGAGAGCGTTCTGGAAGGGGTGGAGCGAGCGACTTGCTTCCTGGTGGATTGAATCACTAACCTCCGCTCAACTTCTCTGCTCCTGCTTTGGTGCATAAAGAAATGGAAAAGCGGAGCGACAATGTAAGGCCGATGAGAGGACCGGACTAAAATGTGATGGGATAATAGAAAGAAAGACAGAACCCATTATGATAACATTTTAAACTGTAGAGAATAATGAAGTGATGGAATTCGTGATGTGGTCAAAGTGAGCAATAAAATAACTTAAAATGATCTTCAGAGGACCACAACGGACCTTCGACTTGGTCAATTCGGTGTCTGACCGGGGTAAATCGTTTGCTGCCGATTCACCACAATTTTTCGACCCACCAACAACTAACGAAGACGAGAACATCCGTCCACATCATGCGTACGGCTTATTTTCTTAGGATTTCCTTTTGAAATATGTTTATACGCTCGTCTATGTAAGTCAAACTGCTTGTTACCTGTGGAATCATTTTTGTAGGAAGGAGAAGAAGTCAGTGGCGGTCGGTTGGGAGGTGACCGAAGTTGAAGAAACTCATAAAGAGAACTATCGTCGTTCCAGAGACACGTTGTTATCTTTGACGGCTCAGTTTATAGAAATGGCTACACCAAGGTAGAGTCTTTAAAAGTTTTTCTTTTATTATTGGAATACTAGTTTCATGCTATAAAGTGTTGGATTCAGGCTTAAGGAGCTTGCAAAGCTCAGTTCGGCTAGTGAACATACGAAGATTCCTGAGGTGATGGATCACAAATGTCATGTGAAGTTGAGTGAAATCGCCTTGGCGTTGCTGAAAATCGCAGCATATGACCAAGCCACCATGTCATGTGCTGGATTGCAAAAGTCAGTTTTATGATGGTCTATAACTACAACAATCTAAATATTACCAGTAATTAAGAACTAGCACGGTAGATAATGTAGATGACGTCGTACCTTCTTACCTTTTAGTCAAGCGATGTAGCGGCGAGGAACGAATAAATTGCTCAAACTCGTCAAAGCATTGAGTCACTTGAACTATTTGAATTATCCTGTAGGGTCTTGTTAGGATTTTAAGCACCCTTTAATCTACAAATGTTTGCTCTGTATTTAGCCATGTTCTAATGATTTTAGAAACAGAAGTGTTGCCTGGAAGCACAATTTAGTGTCATTTAACATTGACAAGAGAATTGAGTCACCAATAGCATTTTAAAAATATGTTTAAAAGTTAATCACTGTTTTTTTAGAGAAGAGTGTTTGGATACGCTTTTGTATTTTTTGACTACCTGATTTTTACCTTGGAAGTTTGCACTCGTTCAGGTATTTCACCTCCATAATGCCGGTCACTGACTGGTCGATCGAGTCGAATCGTTCTGCGTTAGGGATAATCCTGAAACGACTGGATAAAACCATTGCCAAGATCGCAAAAAAGCAGAGTATTCGACGTCGAGTGAACTGGATGGCATTGGCCAATTGGATCAAAGGCATCTGTGACACATTGTCCTCTTTTCCTTACATGGCACATCTGAATCCTCTAAAGGTTCTCAGGGTCTATTTTTAATTCTGCTTTTTTTAATCGTCATTACAGTTGCTAAATTAGTAGAAAACAAGTCTGCACAATAAGAAGGCACTTAGATATGTGCTAGCATTTTCCAACATTTGTAGTAGTAGCATTGCGCCACCGTAAGAACGGCAATGTATGACTGATGGTTACAAAATATTGAATGGCAGGATTTGAAAATAATGTGACCTTATATAAATTTTATCTAATGCCCATTATTCTTTTACGGCAGGTCTTATGTGAAATAGAAACACAGTGATGCTGAGATATTTGCAAAACGTCGAATCCAGGCCAGATCGAACTGCGATTACCCTTTCCGGGGGTTGACGTGTGAACGCACGGCACCACATGGGACTTTAGTTCGATTAAGTTTAAGTAATCCCACACGAAAAGCAGTTAAGACCAATAGACTCGACTTTGGATTTGCCGTAAGATCTCGCTCTTTAGTTTCTGATAAGAGACCGAAGAGGCAAAATAAATGGGTGCGGGCAGGTTTAAGCAGTCGCCTGGTGATCACCTGATACTCTGATTGAAAAAATCTGTCTGTCGTAGTGTTGTGAACTAGTTGTCATTCTTCCAAAACCACAATACTGGAATGGTTCACTATAAGGGGGTCTTGTGAAGATGACCACAGAGTTTTTCCTGCTGTTACATACTGACAGATTCATGCAATGTGATCGTTGACAACATGTTAGCTTTCAGTCCATCACCCAACTTTGTCTTCGAATCATTGCCGGCGATTCGTTCCACGAAGAAGGTGCTCCGTCATCTCATCCAGCTACTGTGCTCCATGCGAATCCGCCACCACCATCGTTCTGCAATGCTGTGCTACGCATGACTACCATTCTTATGCAAGCTTTAGGACATGTAAGCTTGTTTTTGTTCAGCAGTGATGTTTTAACAATAATTTGTTCGAGAGTGAGTAAATGAAAGAAGAATGAAACAAACTACAAAAAATCGAACATACGTCTTTAAATTATCATGGCAACTCGAGGCATTCATGGAAGGCTCGACATTGTGTCCAATGTTTCTTGTACTCACTGCTCAACGTGAGGTGAAATTACTGTCTGGATTCATAAACACATATGATTCGCCCCGTTTTGTCTTCTCGTGTACCGTCGGTTTAGCCTTCACAGGAATTAAATTGGTGAACGAATAAATATAATAATTTAGGCATCGTTTTCATTAGAAATGGTTTCCGGTGCAGAGGGATTAGGAGGAGCTGCCGATCGCATAGAGGCAGTGTTGTGTCACTTACTCATTCCACTTTTTCTTCGTACTGCAGCTCATCCAAAGGGTTCGCTTTTTTCATCAATTAAAGTTCACATTAACGATGATATAGACTGTTTCGCTTTGAAAAAAACGGAGAAATGCGAATTATATGGCATTCTAAACTGAGTTTATCTCTAATAACACTTATTATCGCAAGGCCGGAACAGATCACATCAAAAGTGTTCATTGTACTCAAACCGACGAAGAGTACAGTTTTGGGGCTAGCACATGCGCAGCTAGATTTTCGGGCTAATCCGAAGTTCAGTTGAGACTTACTTGTCAGAGGCGGCTCTGAATCGCCTCTGATCTGCTCTATAGTCACTTCAAACTTTCGAAGAAATCGGTATACGTGGTACTATTCGCATAAAAGTAAGTACACCCACGCACAGAAACATGAAAATGATTGTTTCTGCGAAAGGTATAAGTCAGTTTGGTGCAGAATAGAAAGCAAGTCCATAACCTTATTTTATCTGCATCGCCGATTAATTGCTTGATTTCTTTCCGTCCACTTTCAAACAGCACTTTAGTATCTGCTACAAATCATTGTTAACAATCATTTCGAAATTTCTTACGGGAAGGGGTATTTTAGGAGCTTTACTTTAGTCACGGAGAGGTCATATTTTATATTCCATATTTCCTTTTTTATTGAAGTTGTTAAGTACAAATGAGATTGCTCTTTGAATCTTTGGAAGCCTGAGACAGCTCTTCCAGTGCATCTCCAGGTTTTTGTCTCAAACAGTAATGTCGTGCAATCTGAATCAAAAAGAGCTTTTGCTAGAGAAGTATGACATGAATTTGACGCCACCGGAAGGGTCGGGAGCTTGGGTGAGCTACAGCGAAGCCGAACCAGTGGGTGTAGTGAGGATATTGCTACATATCTCTAACATTGCGTTTTCTCCGCCTTGTCACTAGAATTGGGCGAAATATGACAATCGTATTAGCTTTCTCGTTACAGAAGCATCAGTAATACAAGGGAAAGACCTCGTCTACTGTTTATCACTGATGCAACACGCTATCACACCACCGATTGGAAAACATAATACGCTTCCATTGGCTAGCACTTCTACACTGGCCACCACGTTCATTCGAAGTGCTCAACACGGTTAGTACACTCTAATTTGAAGGATCGCTCACTTTTGGCTAAATATTGAAAACTCTACCATATTGTGAACTAGTTACCCTAACCAAAAAGTGCCACGATGTGAAGTTATGAGGTCAGAATCAGATTAGTTATGACTCTTAGAGGAATTTAATTATTTCTAGTAATAAGTGCTTTTTAAACGCTGAAACTGATCTTCGGCTTGCACATTTCTACATTGTTGCCCATTTTTCAAAAAAGCGTTTTGACTTACGTATTGTTAGATCTCTCTGGACGACAAGGTTCTGTGTCGGTTACCGATCGTGGACATTCTGCCACCGTTTCGTCTCTTCGCATCGTAAGAGATAGTGTATCCCAGTGCATCTACTTAGGTATGGTTCTTTTTTTTTAGGATAAATTGTGTCCAAAAGCATCAGAATTAGTTGGCCGACCGGACGAAATTTCTTGGGATTTTAATAGATTTGCTTAAAAGCGAGAGTTTTGTTCAAAGTGATACCAGAACACTATTCGACGAACATACTTCTTGTGAAATCTGTTTCCTCAGTCCTACGACATTTTAAGTCGTAAATGTCCGAAAAAATTCGAAGGCTTGCTCGGGGATTCGAGTTTCGCAAATATCTCAGCATCATTGTAATTTGAAGACTGTTTTCATACTATTCAGAGCAAAAACTTTCTATTAAAGGAGCATGATTTTCTTTTGGAGAATTTTTTTGTTCTGGCCAATATTGGATAAGTGGAGTGGAGTGGAAGACGCCTAGTTATTTTTCCCAAGAGGTCGTTTATTTGGGAAAAAACATACTTGATTCAAATCTGTAGCTAGCCATCATCTTTTCAGCTTCTACCAAAGGCGTAATTTTTGCTATTTATACTTCACAGAAAATTTTTGGCTGCATTGTGCACGGCAATCTGTAAACACATTCATGCATAAGCATAATGGGGCCGAGACATCTGTAAAACTCGGGCCCCGGCCAACTTCGAATCGGCGGTTACCCTCTCCGTGGGTCTCACATGCTATCCATTGCACCAGCATCCTTTCTTGACCCTCTTCTCGGCCAATTTATGATTATGTCGTGATTTTCACTTACATTATGATTTCGACTGCAGCTTTCAACTTAAATGGGATCAGTGACGATTCGTGCTCCACAGATCACGTCTGTTGACCTGTTGATTGATGTCTGTTGGTAACACCGTCTCATAGAACTACTGAGAGAAAGACAAAGCAAGGGCGTCGATGGTGTAGTAGGTAAAACGTGAACTCCGGAAAGAGTAGTAGCGGGTTCGAAATTGGGCTGATTTTTTAGTTTTGCAAATACTTCAGCCTCATTGTGGGTGTATTTCACAGAATATCCTGCTGGGAAAAATAACATTCAGTAAACAGAAGTTAAGCATTCAAATACAGTTGTGATTTTCATGAGGATAGAAACCTTGCTGACATAGTGGGCGGTTCTGATAAGTAATTTATCAACCGGAAAGAGAATAATCGTGCTCTGCAAAGTTTCAGTGATCAAAGATTAGTGGAAATAAATTAAGCGTCGAGAAATTCAGTCGTTGTCGCTTTCAGCCTTAAAGGTCATGATGCTTTGTTTTGGAAAACTTCTCACTCCGATGTGGCCTCGAGTTGCTCGCCTTGTCAAAGGTTCCTTTTTTCTTACCATAAGTATTTTTTTCCTGTTCAATTTTTCTTTTCGAGTTTGTTTAGAAGAATTTGAAACCATCAAATAAGTTTGGTTCTGTGAGTGATTATCGAAATGAATGAATAAAACGACTCCTCTACCAGTTTTCAGATCTCATCGCTAAAAAGCAAGGCGGTCAATGTGCTGTTCAGTTTGTCGATTTTCTACTTCATGCTGAATTACCTATTGCACTCCTTATCCTGCCAGTAATTCAGAATCGAGTTTGTTTGATATTTTTTCCGATTCTTTCTTCGTCCTGAAAAAGATTTCTGTTACCAAGTTCGCGAAAATTCAGTGTCTCAAGTTACAGGTAAAGCAAAAGGCGTTGAGTGAGCAGGATGCGACGTGGCAGGCGGAAATTCTTGAAAACATGCAGTCTAATAACTACAACACATTGCCAATCGGTGTCTTACTCAATAGGTGGGAATTCCACTTTGTCATTTTCTAGGTCATAGAATTGGCACAGTAGAACTAAATTTGTACTGAACTCAAAGGTGAAAGTCTTCTTGTTACTACCCATCCATCTGTTACTAAGCCTACATGATTTTTTGTTTTAGTCCGATTTCCGATGAGTTTTATAACTTGTGCTTTTAGCACGAAACCACTTTTTCTTATATTTCAAGCCTGACTGAGCATTTACAGAATATCATGAAGTTGTCGAATTTGCAAATGTTGCAGGTGTCAAATTGAATTAACACAACTCAAAGATGATCTCTCTACTCGGCCGTTAGATCTTTCAAGATCTTACACTCCAACGGTTACCGAAACACACGCGGACTCCTCAACCGCTTTGGCGCCACTGCGCAGGGATCGGTTACAGAGCATGCGGAAGCAGACGCTTATCAAGGTCTGTTTTAGAAATACGCGACGATTCTTAAGAGCCATTTGTACCTAACAGACTGAAAAATTGTAAAGGTAAGGAATATCAACAGAGTCGTTTGTTTAGGGAACGAATTTAGACAGATGAAATTAAGTTATATACATGGCCGAGAAAATAGATCTCTTGAAGGATTCTATTTTCTGCTTTAAACACCTTATTTTTTGAGTTTTGTCACTTTTACAATCCAGCGATAGCCTAAAGGATAAAGTCTGCATGAATAGTTGGACATAATTTCCCTTAGATTTGACATCCTTCCAACGGTTTACTGCCTCGTCGTAGCTAGAAGGTGTTCTTGGGTGTCCGGCCGCGATGAATCGCGTGATTCATTCCACTAGAGGGGGTGGGGTCCGGCATTTCCATGAGGAAGCCTAGCAAAGAGCAAACCAATACTAGGACCCACCATCGTCCTGGTATCAAACTAGTCGGCGGCGACCTGGGGCAGACTTTGGCCAGGTTGTCCTCGGGATTCTAGTGAACTACAATGGCTAAACTAGCAAGTCTCCGAAAAATGGAAATTATGCTGGAGCCCGGACAACCAGTGAGGATGGACCATCCAAGTATCCAAGTGCATTTGACACAAGGCTATACTCTCGACTCTAAGGATTCTACGTGCGGCACATATAGTTGCTATCAATTTTTGACCACATCAGATGAACATGGGTGATTTAAATCAACAGTTTGCTTTCCACTCCACTGGAATTCTCTTAAAAGAAAATTACCGGCTTCCAATCCAAACTTCTAAAGGCCATTAATCATGATAATACGCTTCGACATCAAATACAGGACAATCGCTTTAGCTCCACTGTAATGAGCTGCGTCATTTTCGGATCAACATTTTGCTTTTCGTACAACCGGGTAATCTTGTGCGGAGCTCTAGTTTAGTTTCCAGCCTTGTTACAATGAATGATTCGGTTTCTTACAACGTCTTCATCCTCGGACGATCGGTTGACTAGTCGCAGGATTCATTGCAATCCGTGGAACCGCTATTATCTTGAACAAAACCGACTCGAAAAGTAGCAAACATTTCTCGGTTCCATGAAGGTGTAATTGCCCGTAATAATCGTCTGATAAGGCCTATCTCCGATTTCCGAGGGAAATTTCGCTCAGCGCACTCAGCATATCAATGAGGAGAAAAGTGAACAGATCATCAAACCGAATCCACAAACAAACTCGATCATCTCCACCCATCACGGCTGAAGGCAACGACACGAATCGAGTAACCGCTGGAATCAGCACGACATATGAAGACTGGTCTTCGAAGTATCTAAGTGTTACAGGGTTTGAATGTGTGTAGGAGTTACACTAAAAAGTGTAATCCTTCGTAGTAAAGTGGAATGGATTGCTAATTCACACAATGTAGTTAAGAGAATCGTCAACGATGCGCACATACTTTCCGGTTACCGTGTATAGAAATCAGCTACACCTCTAGTGGACGGCTTAAGTTTTCTTTTGTCCGTCGTACGTTAATAGATTCTATTCGATTGATCGGTACAGTTCATACCACACGTCTAGTATGAAGTCCTTTATTATTGCTGTTTTTGCTAGAAAGCTCACCAAGCTCTGCTGCTAGGTGTTATTATTACTTTTGTTAAAAAACAGTTTCATCATGCTCTTCCGCTAGGTAGGTTACTCTTAATAGAGCTTATGGACGGATTCGTGGAATTACTTTCCAACCTGAGGCAGAGTGAATGCTGCCCTTGCTGTGCGTCTCAACAGTAGATCATTCCATAGGTAAACCTAGCAACTTCTTTTATCAGTTCCTAAGGTCGACTTTCTATTAACTTCGGCATTGGATTATAAATTTGTTGTCCTCTTTTTTTTAGAGCAATCGCAAGGTTGTTATTCAGCACAACTTTACTTCCTTACAAATATACATACAACACAACAGTAGGTGACGTTTCGGCGGTATCACCTTCTTCAGAGCCTGGAAGGGTACATTAATATGTAATTTACTAGGTCAAATGCTTCAGTAGCACAGAGAAAGTTGAAAATTTGAGTAATAATTACAGGATCATGATACTCTGCCGTAAAAAATTGTAATAGTCAGTAAATAAAAAGGTTAAGATCGTGATTTCGACTTAAGCCTCAGCTTAACTAGGCTCGTTGTCTATTTGGGCTCCCTAGATCAGTCCCGTTGACGGGTGATTGCTAATGGCGCCGATCAATAGAACTAGTTGAGAGGCAGGCGAAACGAAGGACCCGCTTAGAGTCGCATTTGGTTGATTACTGCACCACCCCACATCAAAAATCAGGTCTGAGATACGGGGCTAGATCCCGCGTTATCTCAGAGCATTGTTCCCTGCTATTCATTCTCAAACTTTTGGAATTTATCCAAAAATCCTCGAGAAATTTGAGCGTTAGTGTTTTAGTCTTCCGTGCGATGATAGCGACTTTTACATCAAAATCTTCTCCGCTACGTTTTTGTATCCTATGCGTGCCTAGTGGCGTGCCTTGTTTTGATTTTCGTTTGCCATCTAGGTGTTCCTCTTATGCTGATACATAAAAGTCTGTCCGTTTCGCCGATATATCCGTCTCCATAAGTACTACAAGGAATCAGGTATATCGTACCTGAACTCATGCTGTCACCGTCTTTGCCGCAAGGGCAAATTACGCAATTTGTTGTTTCACATAGACGGGCATACAGGCGGTTACGAACTAACTGACGACGTAGAGTATCCGGTGGTATTTCAACTATCGCTACCGATTCCTCTAGATCTGCCCTTCTTAAGCATCGCTTTATCGCTACACTTATTTCATCGCTAATGAAGGGCAAAATAAGCGGGATTTTGTTTCGGCCAAACCCTTCTTTTTGGGACGTCGTTCTCCTTCTAAACTTATCTCGTGGGGTTACTATTTCGTAGCCATTGGAGATGGCTATTTCTCGAGCTAAGTTGCACGAACCTTCCTTTAGTTCCTGGTTATGCACACAGAGGTGGCTGTTCGAAACATGTTTCTCGCAAGCGCCCTCTTTGTGTCTGAAGGGTGAGAAGAAAGGAAATGAAGGAGGATATTCTTGTTACTTGGCTTTCGGTACCACTTTGTAAAGTAACCGCTACTTGATAGGTTTATTTGAACGTTTAAAAACGGAAGCCAGCTTTTTTCACGGTTTCTCCCGGGTGAACTTAATGTACTCAGACTGCTCGTTCAATAATTCGAAGCATTTGTCTATTTCCTGCTGTGTAGAGAAGGCGACAAAACAAGTGAAGAAAAGAGAACAGAAAAAAGAAAAAAAGAGAAAAAAAGGGAACAACTAGTAACTTCTAGTGGAAAACCGTAGGAATAAAATGCAACGTACCAAAAAAGTGTTTTCTTACAACTCAAGTCGGGTTGCTCTGACGCTCGGAAGGAACGAATGCCACTCGAGGTACTAGATAACTAGCGGGATTTCAACCGTTGTATAATTTTAAGGGCTCCATTTTTCCTTTTTTTTCTTCTCGAGCAGATCATCTGTTGAAATCAAGAGAGGAAGGATAGAGGCGATAAGTGTTACAGAGAGGAAAAGAGAGTTGTTCTCAACCTTTTACGTGATTTTGTTTGGTTGGTTTACAAATGTTGCAGAGTAGTATAAGAGGTATGCAATTCCTTATAAAATTTGTTTTGTAGGCAACCGATGAGGGAACAATCTTGGAAGACACTGAAGATGAGGAAACTGATCCGGCCCAACAACCATCCAGTAGTCGTGTAACAAAAAGTCCGAGTGTACCACTAAATAAGGTCTACTTTCATCGTTTATGATTTCTAATTAATTCAAACTATGGCGCGTGTGGCGCAGTGGTCGGAGGGGTCCTGCTATACACATGGGATCGATTCCCGCGCCCATAGTCCACCAAGCCTTCCATCCCTCCGGGGTCGGCAAATTGGTACTAGACTTGTCTTGGAGGATAGCAGCACTGGTTCGATATATCGGCAGACCACCGCGAGCCATTGTAAGGGCCATATATGCATTCAGTCACCTCCAAACGATGCTTGATGAAGTCGAATGCACGGTGCATACATAAGGAATTGATCGACGCCAAGAGCTTTATCCTTTATTTTTTAATTAATTGAAACTCCATTAAGTTAATCTGCGATGTTTTTGGTTTAATTGCAAAATGCTGCTTGAAATGATTAAGTTTTTAGTTATTTACTCGGATGGAAGAAAAACAAATTTAAATCCTTTTATCTCGTTAAACAATGTTTCTTTTTGTTTTGGGGTCTCATGGTTTATCATATTACTATATCATAACTACGGCCATTCGTCAAAACTTGTTCATTAAGAAAAGTTAGCTACACTACCTCTTGATTTCCACCAGGACTGCGGTAAGACTTGGCTTTAGTTTGCTCACAACTAGGCTTCCGATTGCAAATCTCGCAGCACTTCTCTGCCTTACTAGGAAACGAACTCCTTACTTCACATCGCCGCTGTCCATCTTAGGACAACTTAGTCACATTGAAGTGATAATGAATTAACGAGTTTCGTTCTATTGTGATTGCTAACAGTTAACTTATTACATAGTCCATGATCGCTTGATCGTCTAATTGCAAGAATGCTTGCCGCCGTAAAGACGTGTGACTAGCACTCTCTCTATGCCATATGCCTGCTGACCAGAATAAAGCTCTAGCAAAGCTGTGGCTTACTTCCTTCTTTCTGTTCTGTAACACTGCTTTTTTCATTACTCGTAGCTCTCTGTTCCCTGAGACAGCGTTATTATTTGTTAAAGAAAATACTACCTCTTCAATATCAAGCAGAACCATCCACTTTTTATTAGAAGGATTGCGACCTATTTTCGTATGAGCCGTACTATATTCAGATACCTATGCTTAGGGGCGATTTGTTACTGGTGTATTTTCATGGAAAGCCATTAAGCCTGAAGTTTTGTGTTCACTCTTAATTCGAATTTCGTCGTTACTTCTATTGTGGGTTAGCTGAAGGAAGATAAACGAGCAATGGAGGCTTCGAATGATGTAATAACAAAATAATCAATGGATTAGGATATCAACAGATGAAATAGAAACAAATGGGCAAACACTTAAAGGGAACAGCATCAACACTTTTTGGTAGAATCCTGTTTAGAAAAATGAAGAGAATGAAATCATTAGATAGGCTGGTTAATGTTTTCTGTTTCTGGTGTTCTCAGATAGAAACTAATGCAACTGGTAGATTCGAGAATAGAGTTAAATTTGATTCTGAGAAACAGACACCCCTAAAGAGGAAAGAGATCTCGAACGACGTGCCGACATCGGGGAAACACTTCCTCTCCATTATTAACCACAGGATCTTCAAGGAATAAGCGTTTGATTTCCCAACTAGTGAAAAACATGGGCAAGATGGAAACTAGCCCGATTTGTCTAGTTGGTTTATCAGTTGGACTGATTTCTTCTGATTTCTCCTCATCGATTCCAACTTTAGATCCCGGTGATTGGTGTGCAGAAATTTAACCCAGTTAAAAATTACGATTGATAAGGTCATTTCAATGCGCAGAGGCTAAAATCAAATGTTACAGGTTGGTGCGTCGCCAAGGATGCGCTCATTAAGTGGATTCGGAATGTGGAGAAGCATTCGTCGTAAATCGCGCCACATTTCGCAGGATGGTGAAAGGGACATCGATCGAAGTGCTGTCGAGCTGGCAGACATCCAGGGAGTGGACGACCCTAACACAGTAAGGCTCCAATGCAAATGGTCCCCTATATGAGATACCAAATTCTTCTTCAGCATGTTTCCAAATTGATGCTTTTTTTGAAATTCAGTTATAATTGGTCACACCTCTCCGCCATGTCTTTTAAAACCTAGGTCTCAGAACATTTTTGAAAGGGCTGATAGTTACAGTCTTAGTTCATACTTATAGTAGGACAACTCATTAAATATCAGAATGAAGCCAACGTTAAGAACTTCTATAGTAATGGAGAAAGTAGAAAAGTTTATCCCTTCTATTGAATCCGAGAAGAGGAAATGGATAT
This sequence comes from Angiostrongylus costaricensis, assembly GCA_900624975.1. Taxonomy (NCBI): domain Eukaryota; kingdom Metazoa; phylum Nematoda; class Chromadorea; order Rhabditida; family Metastrongylidae; genus Angiostrongylus; species Angiostrongylus costaricensis. The sequence continues at coordinate 83,111 of UYYA01004062.1, read as the reverse complement.
CTTTCCAGTTGGTACTAGAATATTACTTTGACATATCAGTACTGTTTTTGTCGAAGTATCGTGACCAAGTAGGCGTATGTATGCTATTTAGCCACATCGAACACCGGTTCGCCGCTTGACCGAAGCTTTCGTGCTTCCTCTTCATGAGACGATCGATGCCAACCGGCAAAGATGTATGTTTCTTAAGATATTTGCTTGGACTTACTATGCTTGTTGCGGCGGTGAGATCCTAACTTAATATGAATACCAAGTCGTTGTAGATTTTAGTCCTTGTATCTGCCACGCTGGACTTTTTTTTTCATACAAAAACTCATGATGTTAACAGTCGATTAATATAAAGCTACCTTCCTCATTTAGCTAAAATAAAGCTAGAACAACGAATTCTTAACACCAAAGGTGAAACGAAGGCGAAAGAAAGAGTCAGTGGTGATGCTTATCATCTGTGACCATAACAATAATGGCATACTTGGCAGAAAGTATCATAAATATGTTGGTAGTAACTACTAAAATTTTGCTTGTGTAATAGCATTCCGAGATGAATGAGGATCCGTTATTCACATCAAGAATATGATCACTGGAGTCTTGTGAATATCACTTGGCTTTTGTTTTAACCTTTGTCGACCTTGAGCCTTTCATGGCGTTGAAACGAACCATCCATTAATATTCTATTAAGAGCAAGGAGTGGGCATGCTCTACATACGGACTCTTAACTGCCACTATCATAACTTTATTATGGATATACATCTCTTCCCTTGATTCTTTATACCCTTGGAATGGGGTCCGACACGACAGTATTAGTCTCTGTGGGGAGGCCCAAACGCCCCAATGTAATCGGCAATCTTCTCTCGAAGGAAGAGAAAAGAGCATTTGCACTGATGGTGATTCCTAACAAGTCACAGCTTTTGCGACAGCTGCAAAAAATCGAAGGATAATAGCCCATCCAGACGAGTGATCGATTTCGCAGGCCACATTACATGGCTTTCGAAAAAAACGATGAAAATGACATGAAGCAAGGGAAGGAGAAAGGCATGCGACACATAGAATTTCTCAGAAAACTCACCAGCCAACTGATACCTCTAAAAATTTTAGAATTGATGGCCTTTCTAACGTCTTGTTACGTCGATGCGAAGAGCGCTGATGATAACTACGTCGAGAATTTTCCATACCACCAACAAAGAACCTGACCGATGTCATCTAGAGTGTAACCTGAATAGAAGAAATCAACTCGATCTGGGCACGTCAAAGCTTTAAAAAATGTCTGCTTTTCGAATTGGCGCTTCAAAGGACTGGGTTTTCTCGCTACCTGAAAGGACAAAATGCTTACGCGACTTCGAAATACACTGTCCGATACCCAGACAATGCAATGCTTCAGCTTGATTTTATTTTCCCATTGAGAAGATGTTGAAGAAGATTTGTTAATCAAATGCACAGAAGTTTCACTATTCTATCCATAGATTTGCTATCATAATCTAGGCAGTAAATCAAATAAATGAGGCTGGAACTCATGCTGTGTCCACCTGTGCAGTTTACTACAAATAAAAGAGTTTAAGTAGTACAGGTTTCTAAAAAGCTTTTGTTCCAGATGTTTCATTCTCAACACCGATGAAGAAGCATGGAAAGAGCGATGAGGATTTATTCCAGATCACAGAGCGACATCAACTTGTCTAATTTTTCTTTAGTTTTCATAGAGCATAACTAAGGGTACATTTGCCATAAACACGGGTTTTCAACGTTTGCCATTTCGTACAAGTCTGACATTTAATCGTGTAATAAATTATTTTCTCTTCATAGTGTTTTTGCATGAACGCATAACACAACTCTATAAATATTATAGGGTATTGTCCCAACTTTTATTTACTACCAAATCTGCTTTCATGGCAGGGTGCGATGTTGCCTACAATCACAACGATGCTGAGAGTTGAGCAAAATTCGGAACCTCAGGTGAGCTTCGATCCAGAGGTAACCTTTACCGGGCTCTCACGTGTTATTTAACACCACCAACTGTGGCCAACGTCTTGCCTTTCTTTCATATATCAGCATCCTTGTGTTCTATTTCATATAGTAACCTTCTATGAAAACTAAATAGGCAGTGTTAAGTTAGGACATTTTTTCTGTTACAGCTTCAGCATAACGGGTTCATTGCTGATTTGTGCTCTCCAGGGTGTTCCCGTTGATGAGTGATTATTGATAGAACCAATATAGTGAAAGTGTGGCTGAGAGGAAGACAAGGCAAGAGTCTCGGGTGGTGTGGTGGATAGAACGTGAGTCACTGGTTAGGGTAGTAGCGGATTTGAAACCCACTTAGATCCCGCATTTTTGGTCATATTTCGGCAGCCTTATGGTTCTAATGCAGGGTGTTTTATTAATGTACAAGCTTATAATATAGTCAAGGCTTTTTTCTCATATAGCGGTTTCTCAGGGACCATGTAGCGCCCTGGTAACAGGTGCTGTATTTTGTACATGGTATCGATGGTTCGATTCCACACAGTGGGTAAGCCAATCCGGACAACGTCTTGAAATTGAGAAATTGGCGATAGACATGTCTACGATGTCTATAATGACAAAAAAACATGTGATACATCGGTAAACTACTTGGGTTACTTTATGCTACAAATATGCATTCGTTCATGCAATGATGCTGAATGGACCTGGATGCAGTGACAATTCCTGAAGGGATTGGTCAGCGTCGAGCACTTTTTTCTGCATCAGCTTCGATTTGAAAAAGAGTTGAAGTAAAATAAATTTTTGACAAATTATTTGCACAAAGTTGAAGTTACATCACGTGGTTTTGTGTCCAGTGCTGAGAATTTATGCGCGAAAATATTTCGCAGTCACTTGAGGATATACATCTGAACACAAACTTTCACCTTTCACCTTGGGAGCTGATTACAGTGAAGTTTTACGAAGAACCTGCTGAAAACTGGGAGAATTAAGAACACTATTAGGATATTAGAACATTCTACTAAAGCAATGGCTCATTCGCAAAGTAATGGCGGAAATCGCGAGCAATCCTAAAACCCACGATTCACTCTATAGTTAATGTCTTCATTCCAAACAAGCACTACAAGAGCAGTGTATTTTCTTCTATGTGACATAAATCTGTGGAGTCTCCTGTATCACCTGTACTCCCGTTTCAAGTGACTCGAGCAGGAGCTCAGTAAATCTTACATTCTTGCCCGTCGCGTGCAAGAGTAGTCCAGTGGGTTCTCCTCATCCCAATCTTCCCACAAGCTCTATCAAAGTTGGCAAGAATACGCTCCGCTTGGCTAATGTTTGGTGTTATAGGGGCGCTGTCATCAGCAAAGCGAGGATGATGTAACTGGCGACCATCGATTTTCACTTCCATATTATTCCATTCCAATGTTGGCATGACGTTCTGGAGGGTGACGGTAAATAATTTTGGCGAGATAGTATCGCCGTGCCTAATCCCTCTTTTGGCGTCGATGTTAATATCGTTGTAGAGTGGTGATATCTTGGTTGTGAAGCTTTTGAACTTTTGTACAGCTCTTCTCATTACGAAGAGTCTTTATATACTGAGTAGTAACTCCCTCACCAACAAAGGCTTCCATGACTGCTTCTATCTCACGAGGACGGAAAGGTTGCTACAATCTCAGATCCATTCTACGCCACGTAAATCGAGAAGAGGTAAGGTGACGATCTGTGCGTAAAATGCAACCTCACTTGCTTCTAAGTCCTAGGTAAAGGACTTGATAATAGAGGCAATAATGATAAGGCAAGACGTCATCAGATTATCTGAGACGAGGTGATGCTACCCATTCAGTGCCGTCTATGACAGAGGAGAACTGTTCTCGGAACATGCGACAAAGAGTCGGTGGCGTCGGCGTTCTCGTCAACACGAGTTTTTCTATGAACATTGATTCATTTGAACTACTAACAACCAGAATCGGACGTATACTATTAAGAAGATGTGAATCAATACCGGCTTTGATAATCTTCCTCGTTTACGCGCCGACATCAAGCTATGACGAAGAAGATGTCGTAGCGTCCTATATGAACTTGGAGAAGTTCTGCGGAGAATACTGCACATTATTTAAGGTCATCATTGAAGATTTTAACGCTAAGACTGGATCCAGAAAAACGTCTGAAGATCACATTAGCACCCGTGGATTAAAATAAAACGAACAGGAAGAGCGGCTGTCTGAGTTCACTATAACGAACAAAATTATTCATGCTAACTCGCAATTTCAGAAGGAGAACTCTCAAAGCTGTACGTGGGAGTTTCTCAGTGGAGAGTACCATAGCGAAATAGACCACATCATAGTAAATTGGACGTTTTCCTCAACCGATCTCGCTGTTTTTCAGAATTTTACGGGATAAGACCATCGCCAATTTCGTTCAAGGCTTCATTTCTCGCCGAATGGAGAAAAAGCCGCTAAATTCAAAAAACAGTGTCCCAAAACCACAATAAACTGGGATCTATTTTCATTGATAAGCTAACACGAGGTTGATACTAATAATTAGGAATTCGGTCGAGCTGGATGTTCTTTACTAGAGCATGTCTCGAATAAGGCATACTCACCCGTAGATGCTTTTACACAGATGAGACGTCGAAGCGCTAAAGATATTGGTGTTATTGGAAATGGTAGTAGCGTGTTCGACCCCCACTGCAGACATCTGCGCTCCGGAGTTTTAAAACATCTCAGCATCACTGTGGCTGTATTTCACAAGGTCCATTGATTATTCATACCTAGGTTAAATGAAAGCCGGTTTACAATGGGGTTTATTCATTTCATTAGTGCGCTGGTGGGAAAATGCCGTTCTTGACAACATCGGCGAGAAATGCAATCGGCTCATTGAAAATTTTCACGTTAGCGCTATGGAAGCCGAGAGTTGGAAAGTCACCAAAAGACGTCTATCTCTACAAACACTCGAGCTGATACGCCAGCGTGGAATCGAGCGAGGTGCAGGCAACAGCGAACTAACGTCCAAACTTGCGAAACAGTGCAGAGAGGCGATAAAAGAAGACCTCAAAGGGAGAAGAGCAGCAGTTATGGTCGAAACTGCAGAGGCTGGGAAAAGCATTTGCAAAGTTCACCGAAGCTCCGTTAATAACAAGACCAAAATGACTGCACTCCGACGCCCAGACGCAACACTTACAGCAACGAGAAAGGCAATGGAGAAAATCATTCACGGATACTACTCAGATCTCTTCGATAGCCATGGCCACCTACCGTCATATGAAATAAAGGAGGATGGATATGTTGTACCACTGGTTCTCCCTTCCGAAATCCGACATGCTGTTTAATACGTGAAAAATCGAACAGCACCAAGTCCGGAGAGGATAGGGTCTAAACACCTGAAGAACCTTCCCCAGCCCTCGTAAACACACTGGCTCGGCTTTCACACTTTATCTGTCTGAATGTAATACCTCTACTCAATGGAAGACCACCACGGTCCTGCTATTGTTTAAGAAAGGCGATCTCCACGATATAGGCAACTATCGTCCAATCTGCTTGCTGTCTGTCGTCTACAAACTCTTCACTCTAGTCATCCTGAACAAGATTGACAGAACACTGTACGAAGGATAGCCATGTGAGCAAGCAGGGTTTCCAAAAGGATTTAGTACGATGGACCACATCCACACGATAACAAAACTCATTGAAATATCGCGAGAGTACAAAAGACCGCTTTGTCTCACTTTCATCGATATAAAGATTTTGACTCAGTTGAGATAGAAGCAGTCATGGAAGCCCTGAACATCCAGGGAGTCCCTACTCAGCATATAAAGATTCATAGTGAGTTGTTTAAAAGGAGTGTCTTGTCATCACGCGTGACCTGGCGCCATACCTCAGACTGATCCAATGACCTGACATGGACACAGTTATCGACCATGTATTACTCTGTGCGGCGGCTGTCCACCAACTAACTTAAATACTTACAACAAATAAACGGTAGGTGTTTGAATGAAGCTGTTTCTTATGCGAATGCAAATCGATTTGTCAAGTTTTATCTGCTGGGGTTGTGAAAGTGTTTGGCTGAGTAGATCACATCTCAATTTGACCTTTCCAGGCTCCGAAGAAGGCGAAACCGCCGAAACGTCAGCAATTGTGTTCTAATAAATTCTATATTAACAACCTCGTGTCTGCTTATTGATGAAAAACATTGAGTTGTTTAAAAATTTTACAACAGAGATATCACCATTACACAATGATGTTAGCATCGACGTCAGAGGAGAGGCTGAGGCTAGGCAAGGCGACACCATCTTGTCAATATTGTTTACCCCTAGGTTCCAGCACGTCATGCGAACACTGGAATGGGACAACATAGGGATGAAAATCGATGGTCGGCAATTACATCATACTCGCTTTGCTGATGACATCGTCCTTGTAATACCAAGTATTAGCCAAGCGGAACGAATGCTCGCCGACTTTGATAAAGCCTGTGGAAAGCTCACAAAAACGATGTTCATGAGGAACGGTTTGGTTTCGCATGCCCCATTGTCGCTCAACAGAACGAATATCTCCGAATGCTCTAGTTATGTCTATCTAGGTCGAGAAATCAACATGTTGAACGACTTAGCTCCAGAGTTGAGCAGAAGAAAACAAGTGGCTTGGGGAGCTTTCAAGAGAATTAAGGATGTAGTGAACAGAACAAGGAACACCCGACTCCGTGCCCACTTTTTCGACTCAACGGTACTTCCTGCCCTAACGTATGCGTGAGAAACATGGTCGTCGCATAAACAAAGTGAAAGGTCACTCAGCGTTATTGAATGCGAAGTTGAAACGACAGTGCAAGGAGCCTTCAGTGTAGCCCATGTAAGAGAAGGGATATGAAGCTCCGATCTACGGCAGCGATCAAAAGTCAAGGACGCCTTTCCGTACTCCAACCTGTCGAAGACAAGGTGGGCTGGACAAGTGATATGCATGAACGACAATCGGTAGAAATGAGCCGTTAGTGACCGGAAGCATCAGGGTTTGAACGTACTGCATAAAGACCACCGACCCGATGGTCATTCATGAAAACCTTAGAAGAAAGATATGATGTCTAACGAGCACCTAGAGTGCGTAGAACCCACTAGGCTACTTTTTCACGCGACAGTGAGGAGTGGAGGATGTACTGGTGTACTCCTGAGTCATTCGATGATCAAGTAGACTCCACATAATTGAGGAGGCAGGTAATTCCATTTAAATTAAATTAAACTTAACTTAAATAACCTAACTAAATAAAATAACTTAGATTTTTAGTTTTTAAATTTTAAAAGCTTCTAAATAACTTAAATTTGACTTAAATCAAAATTCTAAAGTGGTGCTGCTCCAAAATAGCCTGCAAAAGGATCCTCTGAAATATCGTTAAATAAGTCTCGAGACTTAAATCAATCCAAGTGGCCTTTTGAGAAACTTCTTACTTTTTGTGTTGACTTGTATGTCTCAATCAAACAATTTTTGTCCTGTCGGCTTCTAGCAGTAGAAGAAGCATCGAACGAAATTCTCGAGTGCTTTGTTGATATTGCTGTGTTTTCACAAAATTCTTCGAAACAGGCAAAGATATATTTATCGATATGCACTGTAAGACAACGTTTTCTCCCACTGTTTAGCTTTAATTCCTCTTGGGGAAGCAGGTGGTGTTGGCTAAGCGCCGGTGTGATCTGTGAAGCGGAGCTGACGAATGTGATATTTCATTAAATACCAATGATTTGGAGTTTATAGCAAGGAAAAGTTAGGGGATGTCGAAATGCGGCGTATAGCGGAGACTCATTATCTCACAGTAGTTAGTTACCACGCTGAGAGTTCGACATTTGCTTTGGGAAGCTTAGCTAAGAGCAAATTTAGGCCGTTGTAGAGGCCATTGGACCGCGGCTACCTTTTTGGCAAGAAAAGAAAACGTACTCATTTGGTGCATGAACAGTCCGACATTGCGCGTAATGCGACTCCCAGCACCTTTTCCATTCGTTTTTCTGTCCGTGGTGGTAATTTCCTTCAACAAACATGTGCACTCATCCTGCCACCCCAGCGGCTACTTTCATCGACGTGGAGTCCTTTCTGCAACTCTTTCCATTCATTATCGTCTGCTCCTTCTATGTGACCGAAAAATATGTGTTTCGTTAACGATATAGTCCTGGATCTCGAATATGGGATAGATTTCAAGACCTTACATGGATAATTGGATGGTCCGCCTTTACGAGTTGTGCGGACCCTAGCACATTTGCCATTCGTATCCTTCCCTCGCAATCGCCGTCCATGGTGATGGTTTTGTTCGAGCACGGTGGCGATTGTGAGTCTCATACCGTGATCTGTAAAACAACTGCAGCTGTGGGTACAGCTGATTAACTTTGTTTATGAACGCGTCCGCCAAACGTGTAGGTGGCCGTCCAATGGGACGTATGCATTCTCTTGGAGCCTACTCTACTGTTCTTTTCGTCCATCTGTCGTTTGTTTCTCTCATTATGTGACCGGCCCATCTATGTTTCGCTACCGATGCATAGTCTCTTGGATCCCGAAGATGTGACATATTTCGAAGATCAAAGGCATTTAGGCTAAATATTGAGAGTGCCGGTTATATTTCAGAAGACATCGCCCAAGCGCTCTGTGAGTAGTGCGAAGCACTCTTGACGTGGTTGAAGTATCAACTCACGTCTCTGCAGCATAACAAAGCGCTAGGAGGACCGTAGAATCGAAAGATGAGCGCGGACTTTCAGGTCCTTCAGCTGGTCGGTGGTTTCTTTAAGAGGCCCGAATACGGCCCAAGCTGCTCTCCTTCTTCTGTCTAATTCCTCCTTCATGTTCTTTTCTATGTTTTGATAGCCCAAGGTAATGCTCTCTGACACCAGAGAGCCGTCCAGTTCAATTTTTCGCCTTCGCATCATGAGTTTTTCATGCACTGGGTCTTTTCCTATTTATGCGTGCTCCGAACTTTTTTCCCGCCTCGCTGAGCTAGCTGATCATCTCCTCTGCTTCATTGGTTTTTCATGAGAAGATCTCGATGTTGTCGGTGAAACGAAAGTTTCACAGGAATTTTCCGTTAATACGTATGGCTTTCTCATCTCAGTTGAGTGACTTCATTATCAACTGCGGTGCGGCACTAATCAACTTTAGGGATATTGCGTCGCCCTGTCGAATCCCTGTGTCGCCCTAGAAAACGTGGTTCGATTTCAGGATCAGAACTATAAAAGGGGAATTGGTTCGGTGGTATTCGATTATATTTCAAAAAAGACATATTAAACCAGCACCAAAGGTGGGGCGCTCATAATTCTTTTTAATCCGTTATAGTATTAACCCACGTCTGTGTTGCATAGAGCAGAGCTCTGGGTGAACGAGACGTGTTAGCAGAGTTTGGCTTGCATTATTTGCGTGAGTTCACCGAGTATTCCAGATGTGGTCTATGCAGTCCATCTTGTGCTTAATTCCTCCTTAATGTCGTTCTCTATTTATTTATGTGAACTTATAAACTGATCTTTTTAAGCTGACGCGAGGTTGGTACAGGCCTTCGTTGTCGTAGTCGTTGTTTTTGATGTTATTGATCGATGGCTGACGTTTCGGCGACTTTGCCTTCCTCAGAGCCTGGACGTATTTAATTTAGAATGTTTTTATTATTCGGTGGAAAAGAAAGGTTAAAGTGTTAATGAAGATCAAACTTTCAAATAGACGTCATATTGAACAGAAAGGCCACTCACCGTGATGTTACGTGCTTTTCCTTTTTTTTTTTCCTTTCCTAAGGACTGTTTCCTTCCTCAGAGCCCCTGTACCAACCTCGCGTCAGCTTAAGAAGATCAGTTTATAAGATCACATAGATAAATTTATCAACCATCTATGCCGAAGTTTATAGAAAGTCGGTTTTTCGAGTTGTTCTCTATTATTTGTTAACGCTGAGAAATGAATTAAGGTATGGAAATGAGCTAGCCTCTGCAATAAAGGGAAAAACACGGCTCGATTTGTTTACTTTAGCACTATAGTTTTCGTCAGCTGAGTTGTCTTCGGAGTTATGCGGAGTCCAATGATTTTCCTTTCTTCGATAAACACTGTGTTCATCATGTCGGCTCCACTGCTATACTCCGAAAGCCGAACGATGTCTGAAAACGAAGACTTCGTAAGAATCTTAACCATTTTATTTACTGCCTATTCCTTTCAATGGAAGGGTATGTTGCGAAGTATGACTTCTATAATGCTGAGATATTTGCGTGGACGTGGTGAACACGTTACTCCCCGGAAAGGACAACAGCGCGTTCGTTCCCCACCGCAGACACCTGCGGTCCGGAGTTTTGCAAATATCTCAACATTATGGAAGTTATATAACTGGTAATATTGACTTTTTTTTATTACGTATGAGTTGATGACGGTGGATGGCCAAGTGAGGGAAAGGATCTCATATAAGTGGGCGACATAGTTAACGGATGGGTAAGTGAAATCTTATACATCCAACATTCTTTTCCTTCACGGATAGCAAGGGTTCTGTCATTTAATCGGCGTATCTCATTCTTCTTTCATTCTGGTTTTGTTCCTTGTACGGCAATGGGAAAGAATTTGACAAGACCTCTGACCTCAGGAAAACTACAAGGATGGGTTCACGAAAAGACTGTTCCTCTGTTGTAGATGCAGAACTAAAAAGACTTTGTATGGCCTGTCACGGGGCATTCGTACCATCCGACTCCGACGTCCTCGAAACTGGAGATTAATCCGGCTCTAAGAAACTGCCTTTCAGCCTCACATCATCGGTAGGAGCACTGTGCTGAGTACTGAAACTATTTGTAGTTTTATCATATCCTCGTGAAGGCGTTCGCACCACAATTGGGATCCGAGGAAGACGTTCTGAGGGATTTATGTAACTGTTATTTCTTCGATTAGTCCTCCTAGCAACTTTTTCGGACACGATATTTAGGCTAAATGCACGCAATGAATTAGGAATAAAAAATCACCTATCGCTCGAGAACAGTGCACCTAGCAAGAGTCATCGACACAGGCTGTAAAAGCAAATGACGTCAGAATCTGGTGCGCTTTGTTTTCTTCGAGCGAGCAGAACCCACTGCTGTGCACTTCGTGTCCTTCGAACGAATAGAACTCACTGTGGTCCACTTCGTACCCATCGGTCGAAAAGAACCCACTGTGGTGCACCTCGTATCCTCGGTCGAGCAGAACCCAGCGTGGTGCACTTGGCATCCTTCGAGCGGGCAGAACCCACTGTGGTGCACTTCTTGCTCTCCGAGCGAGCAGTATCCACTCAGCAGATCATCGTCGTTCAGTCTACTTAACAGTTACCATCACACTTTCATATCGTCAGCTGACGTGCTCCATTCGAGTGGGCGTGGTTTGCTCTTGACTTTTGCTCATCAATCATTTTTGAACAGTTAGTACTGGTTACTTCTTGTATCTTTGTAGATTCTCCAATTTTTTTTATCATTTTATTTCGTTTTTTAATTTTTTATTTCCACTTTTACTCAGCCACTATTACTTTTACTATGTCGTTATTTCGAAACCGACTTTCCTTGAACCTCGGTGTGACTAATCAATATGTATTCTTTCTTGATAAGCTTGCACGAGGTTGATAAATATATTTATTAAAATAATTTATTTATTAAAGATAAAATAAAAAAACACCGACTTCTGCACGATGTGCGCAATGATGTGCGGAAGAAATACAAGTTGTTACCACCGGATATTATCATTATACATACACCATCAGCATCGTGTATAAAAGGGCATCACTGAGTAAGGATGCCTCATTCGAGAAGATGGCTCACTGAGGAAGATCTGGCTCGACACGAAGGCGAAGCTGCAACGTCGAGACGAACAACTAGCATGGACCATCGACTCGGATCATCGGCTCTGAGGAAGACGAAGACTTCGAAACGTTAGCCGAAAATAAATATATTATAATTATATAATATAAAATATTATTCTGATGGGTAGAGGCACATTACGCTTCCATGTGAATTCTGTGCGGTCGGTCTTCACGCGACATACTCAGTGGAAGACTCATAGAAAGCGGTGAGTGTGCAGAGCCATGCTAAATGTGATTGAAATCTTGGTTTAGCGTTTTCTATGTTTGGTTATGGAGGTGTTTGGCCGAGTGGATTGCTGTCAACTTGACCCTTCCAGGCTCTGAGGAAGGCGAAATCCGCCGAAACGTCAGCTTGTGCGTAAATAAAGAAATAAAATGGCACCTCGTGCTTGCTGAACAGAAGGAGGAAAATAAATATATTTATCAACCTCGTGCAAGCTTATCAAGAAAGAATACATATATGTCGTTATTGTTACCACCATTATTATTACTATTTTTGGTACTGTTACTACTAGCATTCCATTGTGCAACTATCGAATGTTTGTTTGTCTGAGTTTCTGGACATGTAAATCACAAATATAGTCGCCTTGTTCTTTCGTTTATCACTTTTGTCCACGCGTTGTCACTACTCGCTCCAGTTACTATGGTTATTACCAGTTTGCTCCAGTAGACCTCATGGAGACTTGGCGGTCCGCCCGAATGTGCCTTCAGCAGCCGATCAGTTGGTGTTGTTTGGACCTTCTCCAACACTCACTAGTCTCGACTCTATCACCAATCGTCCTTCTTTTCTATTTCTTTTACTACTTTACTGTCATGTTTTCCTAGGGGCGCGTGTGGCGCAGTAGTCGGAGACGCCCTGCAATACACACGTGGAATAGATACCCGCGCGCATGGCCCACCAGGCCTTCCATCCCTCCGGGGTTGGCAAACTGGTACAAGACTTGTTTAGGAAGATAGCAGCACTTGCTCGATACATCGGTAGGCCACGGCGAGCCATTGTAAAGGCCAGATATGCATTCAGTCACCTCCAGCGATATTGAATGAAGTCGAATGCATGGCGCATTCCTCAGCGATTGATCATTGCCAGGGCTTTATCCTTTTTTAACCATATTTTCCTATCACGAAGTTTTCCTTTCCGTTCATCACATTTTCTCTTCATAATTCCTTACACTCTCTGTTTGCGTTAGAATGGAAATAAAATTAATGTATCGAGCTCTTTGTGTTCCACTATATGATCTCATTTCAGTTATGGTGGTAGCGGTCGCTCTTTGTCGAACAATGCCCTTAACCCTGGCACAACGTGCTGTGGCTAGTACTGCAGTCACGTCGGGTATGATGAAGTTCAGATCGTCGGTGATGAATAGCAGTTCTGTAAGAATCATGAAGGGCACTATTTTGCGGATATTTTCCTTTTTCCTCACTTGCAACTGTATGCTTAGGCTAAACTGAATCGTTACGGTGGTCGTCATAGTGTAACGGCTTTACCCGGAGATGGTATTGGTCCAGAAATGCTTCAGCATGTACAAAAGGTTTTCGGTTATGCACAGGTGAGGTTCTGAATAGAGGGCAGTGCTGAATCCTTTACATTGTCTTCTCATCATGGGTTCCGAATATTTTCAAAAGTACTTTTCAATATGTGTAAGAGGCTGTTCAGTAATGATCATGTCAACAGGTAAGTCGATCTAAGACAGACTCATTGGTTACGTTAACCATAGCACCTGATGCTGGCATCTTGATAAGTGCCATTAATTCTTTGGTGACCAGCGTAACTCAGAACTTAAGAACTTGATAGTCTTAGAGAAGAGGCCTAGCACTATCGCTTTAGGCATGTAAATCGTTTTTTGATTTGCTACTTCGATTTTATACTTGTCTAAGCTTAAAATTCATGAAATATTCTGAGCGAAAGGTACATTTTTAAAGTTATTGACGCCAGAGTGTAACGAGGAACATGAACACACATTGTGGGACACTACTGTGTCCTGTCTATGAGTTTGAATTTTCCGAAATTCTAAGCTCTTCCTTGAAATTTGGCTAAGCTGATTCCTCTTGGTGTTTTAGAACTTCAAAATTCTCTTAGTTAGGAAAGGTTTTTAACAATGAATTGCTGTTATAGCACACATGTGCTATGTGTATTTTACATAAACGGTAACCGGTAAAATCAGGAGAAGTGGTTATGGGATTATGGTTGTCTGCCGACTCACATATGGTTTAGATGTATTTTACAGGTACCTGTTGACTTTGAGGAGGTAAATTTGTCCTCGGTGCCGGAGTCACCTGATGATCTCAGTCAGGCTTTAACGGCTATCAAAAGGAATGGTGTTGCATTGAAGGTGGGATTGAATTTCTCCTCTTCTACATTATATATGTAACGCAGTGGTCGGAGCCGCCCTGCGACACACCCATAGGATCGATCACCGCGCCCGTGGCTCACCAAGTCCTCCATCCGTCTGGAGTAGGCAAATTAGTACCAGACTTTTCTGGGAGGATAGTAGCACTGTCTCTACACATTGATAGGCCACCGCAAGCTATAGTAGAGGCCAGATATGCATTCAGTCATCTCCAACGATGCTTAATGAAGTAGCATGCATGGCGCATCACTCAGGGATTGTGCAATGTTTGCCAATTTGGTTGATTTTTTTGGAAACTTGACAAGGTCATCCAACGAACCTTGCAATCATGTGTGAGACATAATGAGTAAGTGAGTAATAACTATTACTGTTGTGAAATTGTTCAAGTCATTAAAAACTACAAATGACTAGTGGTAAACTCGTATAACATAAATGCTGCTGTACTTATGGTCTTATGAGATGTTTTAGGGAAACATTGAGTCCAAATTTGATGATCCGCAGTTCAAATCTCGCAATGTGGAGTTGAGACGGGAGTTGGATCTGTTTGCAAACGTGTTGCATTGCTGTAGTATACCTTCCGTCCGTAGTAGACACCGTGTAAGTCGTTCCCATTTTTTATTTTCTTCAGATGCCTATGAAATGCTTTATTTCTTCACTTTTGTCCACTTAACTTTGTTAAACTTTGATATGCTTACACGAGGTTGACAAATGATTTTTATTCGGCTAATGTTTTGACGTTTTCGCCTTCATCAGAGGTGGTGGCCATCGGCCAGTTAGCCGAAGAAAAATCGTTTGTCAACCTCGTATAAAGTTGTCGAAGAAAGATTGCACAGCGGTTGGTTATACTGAGGTTAAAGGAAGGGCTGGTCTAGTTCTAAGGACTAAGGACTGTTCTAGCATAGTCATAGTTTGGTCAACCGAGCTATACGCCGAACTGTTTTAAAGTTTTTTTCCTATTACGCTTACTAATCGGCGTGGGTTGACAGAATTGTTGCAGGACATCGATATGATTATTATTCGCGAAAATACAGAGGGAGAATACTCCGGCCTGGAGCACGAAACAACTCCTGGGATCGTTGAAAGCCTAAAGGTACGATCATAATGGGACTTTTTCGCTTGTTTTTGTGACGAGTCCCACTGACGCCAGCGCCGACTGCAACGTTTTCGTTAAGATTGTGACTCGAACTAAAATTGAACGCATTTCGCGGTTTGCGTTCCAGTATGCAAAGAAGTATGGTCGTAAGAAGATAACTGCTGTACACAAAGCAAATATTCAAAAACTGGGAGACGGTTTGTTCTTGAATGTGCGTCTTTCTCTTATTCGATTTTACATCCTCTATATCATCGATAATGCTGAGCTAAGAGTAAACAGTACCGTGATCTACCACCGTACTAATATCAAACTAATGCATGTTGGCAAATTTCCCCCCGATCCATAAGGGCGTCGACTGCCTGTGATGGCGGTGACCTGGAGTATACTTTGGCTGGGCTAACCTCGGTGTTCTAGTGAATCACAGTAGCTAAAGCAGCAAAACTCCGAAAAAATGGAAATTATGCTGGGGCTAAAACCAGTGAAGATGGGTCATCTAAGTATTGAAGTATATTTGTAATAGTAATATTACAGGTATGCAAGGAAATCGCCGAGAAAGAATATCCTGAGATAAAGTTTGACTCAATGATTGTGGACAATGCATCCATGCAACTAGTATGTTTGAATTCCATGTTTATTTCATTCTTTTTAGACCATAGTGGCATTATCCCACTAAGTGTTGATCTAGGTACTTCCTTTGCTGAATATTTGTCGTTAGCAAAACTGTTCTCTCAGAACCTTGTAGAAACTTCCGTTATTATGGGGCTTATAGATCCCTAGTCCTGCACCTGCTCATGTTCTTTTTCAGTGATATTAGCTTCACCAGGTATTCCAGGTTTATATTTAATCGAATTTTCAAGTTTAAAATCCAGTTGTTTAGACTTGCGAGTGCATTTGAAACATGACGAAGGATCCACCTTTGTGTTGTTTACGAGTGGATTGGGAATTATGTTGTAAAACATATAGGGACGAATTAGAAGTAATAGTTTGGCATGAGTGTATTAGCTTGTTTTGGAGAAGTCGTGAAATGTTTCAGAATGTTGATTTCCTAACGATTTGCGTGCCGTTTGCTAACTTCCTGTTAAGGCAATTGGGTACATCGCAGTGTTTCATTAGTGTTTCTTTTAGGTTGCCCGACCTCAGCAGTTTGATATAATGCTCATGCCGAATTTGTATGGGAACATCATATCGAATATTGCATGTGGTCTAGTCGGCGGTCCTGGACTAGTATCCGGTATGAACATTGGGGACATGTATGCCGTGTTTGAGACGGTTAGTTGTCATTTCCGTAATTTGATGTGAAAGAAAACCAAAAAAGAAATTGAAGGAAACCTTGGATGATTGCTGGTTTTTTCTTCTATGAGAAAAATCGGTATATTAGGAGTGTTTTCCTCCGGGTTGTGTTCTTCTTTTCAAGCGTATGCCTACTTTTCTCCACATAGCTTATGAACAACTTGTATACTTAGACGGCCCGTCTTCACTGATTCTGCGGTCCCCAGCATAATTTCCGCTTTTTCACGGTTTTCCTGGTTTAGCCATTGTGGTTCTTTGGAGTCCCAAGGTCAGTCCAGCCAAAGTATGCACCAGATCGTCACCACCACAAGCAGCAGCCGCTCTTGTGGATCAGTGGGAGATTTGCCACCATGCGACTAGTTTGATGCTAGGACGGTGGTGGATCCCGTTTCTGGTTTACTTTTTTGTGGGCTTCCTAATGAAAACGCTGGACTCCTCAGCTTAGGAGACCATGGTGGGGGATGGATCCCACCGTGGTACATCGCAGCCCGAGATCCAGGAACAGCTCCTAGCCACGATGAGGCGGTAAACCGTTAGGAGGAGCCTATAAATTGGTTAAAAGAAATCAGAAAAGTCTGGAATAAGGAGCAGTCTCATATGTCATTGTGCGGAGTTTCTTTGTATCTGTGCTAGCGTTATGATACTAATTTCGAAGTCTTCACCATTATGTGTTTATACGTTATATAAGACCTTATGGAGTAGTTTGCTACAGTTTAAATTTCCCAGTCTCTTTGTAAGTCCTTGATGGAGAAAGTAAAATTTTTTTGCTTTATAACATTTGAATAACCATTCCCGTCGCTAATTTTCTTTGATTCGATACAAATATCGTTTTTTCCGGAACATTTAATAAATCATTATCATCAATTAAGACGATGCCATCTTAGCCGTTAAATGCAATTAATATCTTTTTCATTCTAGGGAACTCGGAACACTGGAACGTCGCTTGTCGGAAAGGATGTGGCTAACCCAACCGCATTCATAAGGGCTTCTGCTGATATGCTTAGGTTTCTTTTGTGGTGTTACACCTACTATATTTCAGTTTCCGAATGCCAGCTACTCATCTCGTTATTGGTCTTCATCTAGTAACACGCAATTGCAAGAAATTTACGATTTATCTCCATCTTTATGTCGTTATTTTTTATTTAGTGCATACTTTTGTTTAATGGCAGGGTGTTATATGAAATATAATGATACTGATATATTTGCAAAATTCCGGACCGCTGGTGTTTGCGGTGGGGAACGAACGCGCTATTACCCTTTCCAGGGGCTAACGCGTTCATCACCACACCATACTTGGTCTTCATTTTGGTTGTCTTCGTCATCCTTTATTTCCTGAACAGTACCACATATAAGTATCGATCAGAAGAGCAATAAAGAAAGCATCCATAAGTAGTGCAACCATCAGCTAGGGCTCAACGATAACGTTGGCAAGACATATTTGCTTTATGTTGGAACACTCATTCTCTTTTTTATTAAGGTATTCCCTTCCTTTCGAAAGTTATTTAACGACATTTCTGAATACACACTGCGTGTATTAATATACTATTATGTAGGATATCTAGTTCATAAACTAAACTTCCCTGTACATTTTTGCAAGGCCTTTTCTAGTTTTCTTATGTTATATAGTTGCCTCGTTAGCAGTTCTTGGTTGGTACAGGCATCAACCACTATTAAAGATGTCGTCATTTAGTACGTTTTGGACTTAAACTTTAGATTTTTAGATACCTTGGACTCAACAAACATGCCAACCTTATATCAGACTCACTTTATCGTACCCTCGTTGAGAGACAAGTTCATACGCCTGATATAGGTGGCACAGCTAAGGTAAGTTAAATGGAGAAAGCGTTTCTTTTGTGTATCTGGCTTTCCCATTCTGTGCTCTCACTCATACGTTTAGACTAGCGAAGTAGTAGAATCCGTTCTGGATTTCATTGGACAGGAGATAATGCAGGACAAGCGGAAAAACTGATCAATGGTGGTTTTCTGTACGACAGCTTTTTTATCTTCACATGTTGACCGCATAGCATAAGTGTAGCCGTCTCTGGCCTCATTTTCTAAGAGTAAATTGTCCGACATAAGTTCTGTTGACATTGTTGTGAAATTCAATGTACAACAGATGTAATTTCTATTCCGAGTCGGTGAGATCCATACCTTGTTTTGTTTGCATGCAAGTGTTCCGAGTGTTTATTACTAGTCACAATAAAGATTTACATTATCTTTTTTCTTCAGTTACCCTCCCAACGGTTTCTCGGCTCATTGTGGCTGTAAGCCCTTCCTGAGTGTGTGGCTGCGATGTACAGCGGTGGGATTCATCCTCTGCAAGGTTTCCTAGACGGAGTCCGGCGTTTCCACTAGAAAGCCCAGCTAAGAGTAAACCAGTACCAAGATCCACCACCGTCTTGGTACCAAATTAGTTGTGTGGTGCTAAATCTCCCTCTGATCCATAAGGGTGGCGACAACCTAAAGGAGACTTTGGCTAAGATGACCTGGGCACTTTATGGAACCACAATACGTAAACCAGCAAAACTCCGAAGAAGTGGAAATTATGCTGGCGCCCTCATAACCACTAAAGACCGGCCGTCCCAAGTGTCCAAATAAGTAAGCTAACCTTCCATGAATTACACTTTCATCACCGGTGCTTCATTTGTCGGAAATAAGTACATTTGGTAGAAGGTCCAGTCTTTGTAATCACTAAGTACGGTTCTAGTCAAAGTCCCATACTTTCATAGTTTGAGATGCTAAGCTTTGTGGACCGACCCACCTGGTGAAGCGAACTAACAAAAATGTATCGCTTGAAATGGAAAATGTACAGGATCTTTATTGCACCACTGTAATAGTAGAATTAATACAATATTGTATACTACTACTGTGTATAACCTTGTGCTACTAGAGTACCAACTTCCTTCGTACGGGAAGGCTTCATTTATCTCTTATTTTCTGTGGCGGCTGTGGTGCTAAAAAGTTCTGTGTTACCAAAGATTGAAGACACGTAGTGCATTCGAAGATTTTCGAGCAATAGAACCACTTCCCAAACAGAAAGATTATTCCAAAAGGAAAAATCGAGGAATATTTTCAAATTGTTGAAGTCCTCACGGTTTTGGAATTGCTCCCATGCACGTCCCGAATAGCGAATTCCTTCACGAACTAAGTCAACTGTCTCATAAGGATAACAAAAAGCACCCATAGTAGCAAGACCAAAAGCGGTATACAGCGCACGACCGATATAGCCCCTAAAAAGGATTTCAGTAACGGGATTAAGACCAACAAGAGACAAATGAGGACAAAAGAGTATGAAAGCGTTTCAAGTAAAAGAATATAAGTGCCTTTTCAGTCCCAGGACAAACCCTGCCATGCCACCGACCGTAATTGCGGCTGCTTTGGGTAGCACTGTCCACTCAGTCTCCACATACGACTTTGTTTCTGAATGTTTATGAACTATAAGCTTGATGACAGTGGTCGACCGAAAACTAGCTGAGAGACACGGAAACGAAGGACACGCATGGTGCGGTGGTGAGCGCGTTATCTCTCGGAAAAGGTAATAGCGCGTTCATTCCCCATCGAAGACACCTGCGATCCAGAGTTTTGCAAACATTTCAGCATTGCCATGGTTATATGCTTGATGACTGGGTTATATAAATAAAAGAAAACCAACTTGAAAGTAAGTCCTTCGATTTTTCGACAGTCTTATCAACAATTTCGAATTGCTCCTGGAAATTTCAACGACCTGTTAGTAAAGGGAAATAGAGGAATATAGTATGTTTACTAGTTGACGCATAGATTGATGGAGTCTTAAGGCACCTATATGTAGTTTAAAAAATGGCCCAGGAGAAGTCGGGATAAATACCACCAGGAAATAACAGTAAGGCAAATTAAGACCCACACATGACGACAGCTTGACCATTTTGTTATTGAATTCGACTATTGTAGGTAGTGATACCACCAGCTTCCTGCACGGTGGTAAATCTCCCTCTGATCCACAAGAGCGGCGACTGCTTGTGGTGGTCTACATGGGGCAGACTTTGGCTAGGCTGATCTCGGGGCTCCAGGGAACCAAAATATCTTAACCAGCAAAATTTCGAAAGATGGAAATCATGTTGGGGCCCGCACAACGAACCAGTTAAGACGGGCCAACAAATTATCCAAGTATTGTAGGTAATGATTTAAAAAAACAACTAACCGAAATCCTTTGATATTCAGCAGCGTATGCTTTCCGTAGTGTAGAGATCTCTTTCTGAAGAGGTAATGGATCTTGCGTAACGAACTTATACGAGGGTTCCTTGTCACCATCGGGATATATAGGAAGCTGGAATACAGCATTCTTAACATCGAACATAACCGAGTTGCCGTAAGAATCTGATGACAAAGTAGTAGGCTTCGATTACCAATATGCTCGCACTTTAAAATACCCCAAAACACTTTTACAATCCTAGGTATCCACGAAATGGACCATTGGGCCAAGGAAGCACCACAAACAATTGTGGTCTACCAAACACGTGGTCCTCTTAAAAGCGATTTCATAAGCACAGTCAATCATGGTACCCAAGGCATTCCTTGGAATTTTAAACGCACTGCAGGAAGACCACCGACCTCACAGTCAGAATAGTCAGAGTTCCTCACGAAAAGCCTAGAAGATAGGTTTGATGCTCAATGAGTCCCCAAAGTGAGCAGACCCCTGAGCTACTTTTGCACGTGACAGGGAAAAATGTAAGGTTTACTGGCGCCCGCTCGAGTCACTCGACGATCAACAGGACAACAGATTATACAGGTGAGTCAAGGCATATTATGTCTTCTCCATAAAGTTTGACACTGGCACGATTCCATTTTGGAAATCACTTATGTTCCTCCACTTCGACGAAATACGAACATCCAAAAACGACTAGCTTTTAAGGGAAGAGAACTCAGAGGTAAGTACTCGGGTCAAAGGTTATTTACACCTTTGACTTCATCAATTATAGCCACAAACTATACCTCTTTCACAGTAACCAATCTATCTGGACTAGGAGGTGGTCGTTTATCAGCCGTTGTAAGACTCCACCATTGTGTGAAAACGTTGCCAACCTAGATAACAAAAACTATAACAAAGAAAACCTACTTCGTTACTGTTCTAACTCTTCTTATTTCTATCCTTACCTTCTTTGAAGTGTCAGAGATTCGCTCGACAATAGAAGGGTCGTCCAAACCCATGCCTTTGATTGCACCAATAAGTTCTCTGCACCTGCAATATAGGGGTTACGACTATCAACGACAGCAAAAGAGGCATTCATGAGTGGATTTCTCTAATTATAGTCATAATTAACGAGATAGTTAACTGCTATAATATACGGAGAAGAGACCAACTTCTACTTAACACATGACGCACGGCAACTTGTGCTCTGTGCTTACCGCTGGGCGACGTCTAATTTCGTGTCGGTTACGGACATGGTTCGGCTGGGCTGTCATTCACTGTCAACACATAGTGGATGAAGCTCGTTTATCGATAGAACATGGCAATCTTAGGGAGTTAGGAACGTCAAGGAGTTATAGGAGTGACTTTGCTCTATAAAGGATGTGATTGGCGTTGAAGTGGATGAAGCTGGTTCATTGATAAAGGATAAAGGATAGAGCTCTCGGCGTTGATCATTCCCTAAGCGATGCGCCATGCATTCGACTTCATTAGGCATCGTTTGGAGGTGATTGAATGCATATCTGGCCTTCACAATGACTCGAGGTGCTCTATCGATATATCGAGCCAGTGCTGCTATCCTCCCAGACAAGTTTGGTACCAATTTGCCGACCCGGAGGGATGGAAGGCTTGGTGGGCCATGTGCGCGGGATCGCTTCTACATGTGTCTTGCAGGACGCCTTCGACCACTGTGCTACAGATGCGGTTTATTGATAATACCTGATAATAGTTTGGCTGTTCAAACCCGTAAGGAGTTGGGAGGTTCATAGATTATATGAAGGACTTCACTTTACAAAGGATAAAGTGATCATCATTGAAGTCGATGAAGCTTGTTCATCGATAACATCCGATAAAACTTCAGTAGCTCAGGTCCTTAAGGAGTTGGGAACTTCATAGAGTTATAAGAAGGACTTCGCTCTATAAAGGATAAAGTGTTTGGGGCTGACTGCGTGAAATATTATAGAGATGATTACAAGCATATTTGGCCGATACGAGGACGTGTGGCCACCAGTTAATGTAACATTTAAGCATTTCTTTGGGTTGGTTTCCTTTCGTCCGGTTTTTTCGTCTATAGGTCATCACCCGTTAGTGAGAACGATATTGACATAGTGCAAATGGGCATTCAATCCAGTTAGGCTGAACCTGCAGTCGAAATTACATTTTTTAAAATTTATTTTCGGTTTATTCCTTTTTTATAGCAGAATATCATGTGGAACAAAATCGCAAAGAGGCACGCGACCTCCCTCAAAACCTGATCGCGAGTTCGAAGCCCTACTGGGGTTCCGAGTTTTACTAGTCGTGGGTTCGAAATCCAACTTAGGTTCCGAGTTTTGGTCATGTATCAGCATCACTATGGTTGCTATGATAGAACAGAAGTGATGTGCTTTGTACAACATGTGAACACAGGTGATCTTATCTAAATAGGTAGCATATTTGTTAACTGATTTTCATTTAACCTCGATGTGAAATCAGTGTCTACTTTTCCCGTGGATAAAGTAGTAGGGGTTGTTATCAAAATTTATTCGGACGGTTCGGTGTCTTTGCCTTCTTCACAGCCGTTATGATCCGAATAAAATGTCCGTTGCTGTTCGTTCCTGTGATGTGAGTCTTCGAAGTCGCATCGACTTGAAGGTTCAGGAGTCGAGCATCGCTCCAATCTCTGGATTTCGTCGCAGGAGTCGAGAAGTCGAGAACTTGGAATCAACCACGTGCTAACTTATCGATGGAAAAAGTAAACGCGATAGTTCTCAATTACAAATGTCTTCAATCTGGCAGTTAAAAGCTTGTGTTCATATGTTCTTAACACCACAAGAATATTTCTTCTACACTTCCGCTCGGGTGCCGCTTTGTTCTGTTGATCCACCAACTGGAATTTCTTCGTGTTCTTTATGAACATGTAAAAGAAAGGGTTTCTCTCTGTTGTAAGTAAGCTGTGAGCCACCGACATACTTATTCCAATTATTGGTATAATTCTTCATCCAAAGAAATTTCTACGAGCTTTATCATAATGGATCCAATCGCACTATAGTGCAAGGGCCCACGTGCTATCTCCATCACCCCGAGGCCTCTACTATGCTTTGTTTTAGCCAGATTTTTACTCCATGGGTGCTATCAACAATCACCCGTCAGCGAAAGTTGGCTCAAGAGCAAAAAATTGGCACTGAATGTTGTTAAGCTTAATCTGCAGTCAAAATCATAATGTTCGACTTTTATTTACCACTTTCGCTTAATGTGGCGCGTGTGGCGCTGTGGTCGGATGCGCCCTACACCACACATGTGGAATCGATCCCTGCGCTCATGGCCCATCATCCCTTCGGAGCCGGCAAATTGGTACCAGACTTGTTTAGGAAGATAGCAGCCCGGGCTCGATACATCGGTAGCCCACCGCCAGTTATCGTAAAGGCCAGATATGCATTCAGTCACCTCCAAACGATACTTAATGAAGTCGAATGCATGGCGCATCCCTGAGCAATTGATCAACGTCGAGGGCTTTATCCTTTCTAATCTTTTTATTCATTTACTGTGCTTCTGCTTCACAGCATACGTTGTCATAAAAAAGAATAGTCGGTGAATAAAAGTTAAAGGAGTTGTCCGTGTGCTGAGGTTATGAAATTGTCTGAATGTGGACTACGTGTCAATTTGAACCTTCTAAGCTCTGAAGAAGACGAAAGCGCAGAAAAGTTAGGTAGTGTAAATAAGAATTGAAGAAACAACCTCGTGTACGCTCGGCAAGAAAACAGTGGTTTATTGACCAACACCGGGGTTAACAAGAAGTTGGTCCTAAGATTTTCTTTTCTGTACCGTTCCAATTTTAGTTCGTTCACGAATGAGCCGAATATTTAGCAAATTTCATTTGTATACAAAATAAGCACTGGAGAAATAATACAGACATCGACGTCGATATGCTCAATCAAATGAATCAGTTAAGTGGATAAAGATGACACCATTTAGAGTACTAGGCGCATCAATGATACAGAAAACATATACCAGCATTTCAAAAAGTGAACCAGCCGACAATCGAATCCATAGACCTGCTGTTCTCGATATCCTTAATGTCTTTTATGCTAACATTCCCGAATTCAAGCATTGACATAGAAAGTTCTGACTAGAGGACTAAATACCGCACTCTTCTTCTTACACGTTCACGGTTCGCGTAGGTCTTCATCCACTGAGTGGTCGTTCAGATATGAATCGACAACGCTGGCAGAAGTACCCTGCTCTAAATCACTTATATTACACCAATCCAACCGTAGAGAACATTGTCCTTCATGAAATGAATTTCCTTGCTCCACTACCTCATAAGGAATTTGACTACATATCAAGCATACATAAAGCTCTTTAGGTATTAGAAAATTCAATAAGGAACAATCGATTTTACTCTGCGTTGCATCAGAATCGATTTTTTATGAAGCATATGCAGCTATAATGTTATTGAAGTTTAAATAACGGAAAGTTAGCTGGAGACAAATTTAACCAAGTATTCTTCAAGATGAAGATATGCTACTCAACGCTTCCGAAATTTCCATCGAAGCTAAATGTCTTAAGAAAAAATACTGAGACCAAACCGTAGCTGTCTGTGTTATCAACTCCAACTGTTAGCGAAAGAGCATTAATCTGAGCCTTCAGTTTTTTTTCTGCCATCCATTGAGGTCGCATCAGTATATGAACGGCTCTGCAAATAAAATCAGTAAGATACTGAGAGCTAAAGGACAAGAAGTGTAAAAGAGAGACTTATTTTGTAAGGACATCGGTAACAATCAGTAATAATCGATGCAACGATACGATGGTACGAACCCTTGTCCGCCAACCACAAGCAGCTGCAGTATTCCACCCACGAAGAACGCAAAACCTGGCCACCAATCCAGAGTCATGTAGAAAATAGAGTTGAATATAGCGGTCGACATCATTGGACAGAATGCCATGATAATTGAACATACTGAATCATAACTCTTCAGTTAAGAGTGAAAAATTACGATCGTTGAAAAATCGGTCAGTCGCGTATTCGTTAGTATCAAATACAAGAGTAAAGAATAAAGTGTTCCACATTCATAAATCGCTTAGAGATGCGCCATATATTTGACTTCACCAAACACCAGCAGAGAGTCGTCGAATGCATATGTGGTCTTGCACTCGACATAATAAAAGAGAACGAGTGGCGTAGTGGTCGGAGGCACCCTGCAACACACACCTGGGATCGATCCCTGCGCCCGTGGCTCACTAACCCTTGCATCCCTCCGGGGGTTAGCACATTGGTACCAGAACTGTTTGAGAGGATAGCAGCACTGGCTCGATACATCGTAGGTCACCGCGAGTCATTATAAAGGCCAGATATGCATTCAGTCACCGAGAATACTTAATGAAGTGGAATGCGTATTCCTCAGGGATTGATCAACACCAAGAGCTTTATCCTTTGTTGACATAATAATATATCAGAAAATATCATTATCACTAGATATTGGCGATTCACGCCCAACTTAAGCAAAATCGGTATCTTTTTCAACTAAGAGTTTAGCACCTTTTTCTAAAGCTCCATACCATGGACATAGGCGTCATAGCAACGTAATGATAGCTCTACATTTAGAAAGCGCATCAGAATATAGTTTCGAAAATAGCGATTTTTTGATCAAAACAGTAAACGGTGGAGGTTCTCCTAAAGATTTTGCTCGTTTTATTCGTTGGCTTCAAGCACACAAATGTTACTGATTAGTAGAGTTAGAATAAAAAAATAAAAGATGTCATGTGAAATCTGTGAAATCATTGACGACAGTGTTTTTAAGTGAATTGGTGAGTTGTTGGGTAGAATGTCTAAAATTATTGAACGGTGACGACGTTGGAATACCTGCACAGGAGCGACCACTGCAAAACGAGGGCATAGCGTTTGCCTGACATCTTTTATTTCAGATGATATTTCAGGCATGATATTGCTAAGTTGCTGTTTACTGAAAGAAACCTTTCTTCATGGTCAAAATAGAAGATTTAGATGTTAATAGCTAGAAATCCCAGTTCTTACACCACTCGTCAACAGAGTGTGCAGCGCAGTCGTTAAATGTACCCTGCAATGCACATAAGGTCCGTCGTTGGTCCGATCCCGTCCATAGAATGAACAACGACCACATCGCTCAAGGGTCCGTGACTTGGTACCAGACTTATCTAAGAGGATAAAAACACTGGCTTGATATTCCATTACACCCCAATATGCCACTGTATAGGTGGAATAAGCTCTCAGCTCTATGATGGTGATGAAGTTGAATGCACGGTGTAACTTTCTGTGATGAATCAACGGGGAAGACTTCAGTCTTTAGAAGCCCATCTCTTTAAAGTTGATTGTTTTGCTTTTTTTTAAAAGACCTCTTTTTGTTCCGTTTCGATTGATTATTACTAAGTGTGTTATTTTAATACAAGTGCATTTTATATGGCACTTCATTATTGTGAAAAATCATACTAAAGAAACATTTCATTGTAATAGAGCACCTGGGTAGTAATAACCTGTGTAGATTATTTAAGTGTCAGTAGTTTCAAATAACCATAATTGAACACAAAGGCTTGAAATCTATTTGGAACAAAGCGTCAAAATTTGTGAAAACAAGGGAAATGTGGCTCTCAACCAAAAAAGGTGCTAGAAACACATATTAAGCGACAAGAAGTAGACCGCACTAAACACTTTAGTTTTCAGGGATTCTACGACTCTCTAAGCTCATTTGTGACCATCTCATAAGGAAAAATATCTCATAATTTGAAAAAGAAAAAAATTCTTAAGACGCTTTCTTGAGACTACGAATCAAACAAGAGATCGGCATCACAACAGTGCGAAAAAATTTCCGTTAGTTTCTAGAAAAATAAATAAATATCTAAACTCCTTATAAAAATGTTTCCACAGTAAAGTGGAACTGTATTTTGACCTGCAGTGTCCAGCTCAATTACTCTTGAAATTTTTTCTAATTAAGGAAAATGACTTAGGAATGTTTTGCAGACAGCCTACTTGTAAGCAGCCTTGCGGTTTGTTCTTTAGGAACCATTCGAGGAAGAAATGAGCGATACCCAGGAGCGATGCCTCCACAGAGTACTGTGAGGCCGGCGGCTGGAAATATTATGGCCAATGTAGGCAATAATGTACAGAGGTATTGTATAGGTACTATATTGATATAATAATACATACTACCTCTATATTTTACAGTTAACTTAAGTCAGTCTATGAATCTCTTTAAGGATTCCGAGGTGATCAATTTCACGGCTACATGGTGCGACGCCAAGTGCTAGCCGAACAAAAATATCCAAAAAACAATAAAAATGAGCGAGCTCACGGAAAAAAAACTTGCCGCCATGTGTTTTGTCAAACGATTTTAGCCTACTGGGCAAGACCGATGCGCAACAGAGGTTAACTGAGACTTTGGTGCTGACCACGTAAATTACTCAATAACAGACGGAGTTAGATGAGATACATGTGGCACCTGAACCAGCAGCAAAAACCATAACCTTCCAAAAAACTTACTTAAGAAGATTGCTGCTGTGGATTCGGCATACGATACAAGAATAAATGTGATGGCCGACGCTGTTATTCCGATCAGAATCATCAGACTGTCTTTTCCCAACCAATGCACTAACGTCAATAGCAGAGGGCCTAGAGTGGAAACAGATTGTTCCTTAAAAGACCGCTGAACATTAGAACCGCGTCGACGAAACATACATAGGACCATTCCTAATGAATAGAGAATTCCTTTGGCCAAGGAATAATAGGTGAACAACTTGTCGCTCCAGGAAAAAGGATGTCGTTTGACGAGCAAAAACAATAAGGAAGTATCTGGAAAGAGTTTTATATGCAATAGAACATGCATCAACGATTAAGCAAAAAGAAAGCAAGGAATGTGATAAAGATCATCGGAAGTTGTTTTGGAATGACTTGGATGGGTTCTATAAAGTTAAAGTAGAAACCATGTTTGAGCCTGTTCACTTTCTACATCGACTTCGATTACTGCTGTCTACAATGATAACAAAGTATAACCTTTCCACTTATATCCGTTGCTTGAAAAGTTGTTAACAAATCCAGAAAAGTTATCCGTAAATTTCTGACAACTGTTGTACTTCACGAAAGTCATTCGAAACCGAAATGATGTTTTTGAATTTTTATAAATAAACGAATACTATGACTTTTCTAGATAACTTTGGCAAGCAACCTATGAAACAAGATTTGAAAAATCGCATACCTAAAGCTAGAAATTCTACCATAACGAAAACCAATGACGCGACGAGGCAGCATCTGGTCCATCCTGGTCGCCGTAGTGTTAGAACCTGAATTATCTACTATTCTGTACCACCAGTAGACAAATCCTTAACAGTATTGCTGTGGAAAAGTCGTCAATGATCACCACATATGAAAAAACTCGGTCGTTCGCAAGGTTAGGTGGCACGTCTCATAGGAATGAGGTTAGTTATGGTCCAACAGCGAACGCGCCTGGCCATCCGGAAACCAATAAGGTTGCACGCAACTTTTCGAAATTCTTTGATGGCTCAAAGCTACAAAGTTCACGACTCTATCATATGAAATTACCAACAATTCACTGTTTTCTTGATGTGCAAACAAGACGTTGTTATTACAGTATTTATTCATTCACAACAGCTGACGTTTTGTCGATTTCATGTTCTTCAGAGCCTAAAAGGGTCAAACTGACCCTCATTGTACTCAGACAAATTTTTTTATAACCTTAGCAGATAAAACTTAACGCGTGAATTTTCATTCGCATAATAAACATCACTTATCGTTTTGCTCTTTGCAAACCTACCAGTTATCCGATGGAGACCAGCTACATAGCGCTACATGGATGAGGAATACATCTGCCTCAGATCCGAAAATCAGCCTCAGGTGTGCCGCCAGGTCAAGCACGATAACGAGGAATTACTTCCTTCGATCCACTTTTGGATTTGTGGAATTAATCCAGAAATCTTCAAGAGTTCTACGCGCTGATATTTCGGATTCTTGTATGAGGATAGCGACTTTCACTTCAAAATCCTGTTTGCGATGCCTCTGTTTCCTATGCGCGCCTAGTGAAGTATTTGGTCTAACTTTAAAATTGCCGACTAGGTGTTGGCCTATGTGGACGTACAATCGTCTACCCGTTTCGCTAATTTATTCACCCCACACGCTTTAAAAGTGACACAAGATCAAACAAGATCATCAAAAACAGTGAATTATTGATCAATGTCCAGGTTAAAGGATAGCCGCTCCTGAGAAATCGGCAAATTTTGAAGATCAGAAGTAGCTCTTGCTTGGTAACAATTTCCTAACTACGGAATGATGCAAGAGTTGGTTGGTCCAGACTGGGTCAAAGGTCAATATGCTTGCACTGCACTATATTTCTGAACTGGGGCAGACTTTGGCCAGGCTGTCCTCGGAATTCCAGAGAACCACGGTGGCTTACCCAGCAAATCACCAAAAAGTGGTAATTATGCTGAGGCTCGCACAACTAGTGCGGACGGGCCGTTCAAGTATTTAAGTAAGTATATCTCTGAACACATTTTTACCCCGCTCAAGTGGTAAAGTCACGCATATTTCTTTCATTGGATAGATCATTACCTATTTATTGAACACTTAAGACGCTTCGCCTATCTGTCGACGGTTATGGTTCACAGATGGTTCTGATTCACAATTCTAAACATGAATTTACAACATCAACGGAAACAGCTCGAATTGTGAACACAGTTTGCGAGGCATTACAGCAGTTTAATGCGTAGTGGTGAGATGATTCCAGAAGTTTCAGAATGGATACAAATCCCTTGATGATAAGGGACACGCTACGGATTTCCATGCTTGGTTTCGAAAACCACCATTACTTCGTTCATAAGCAGTTCATGCCCTTGAAACGTAAACAGGATGGCATATGGAGTCGCTTTCTCTGATGCTGTAGACTGAGTTCTAATTTCTTCTTGTACCTAATTATGAACATGTTTGCGCACATGTGCATAATTTTGCTCATGTGTATGCAGACTACACCCTGCACGTCGATTCCGTCAAATTCCTTTGGTTAGGAGAGAACGGAGTAACTTATAACAACTTTAAGCTTCGGCCCAATCGATACCGAGAAGTTTTCATATGAGCTTTCATATTTTTTGCTCATATTTGCGTCCTTCATTTCTTTCTCTCGTGACCCTTATCAACGGTAGTGGTCTGTTTCCACTATGGTGATTTGCGAACACAGTTCTATACCTGCAAATCATTTCCAGGTTTGAATATAACTAGCTGGTGTAAGCAAGGTACACGTTCCTTTAGGATCTTGGCGATCATATAACTGCATCCATTTGGTGTCTACTATTCGCCTCCACCTGTCATCAATTTCTCTTATTCATGGCGGCCCAACTATGTTTCGCCTCCGAACTACACATCTCTAGGTTTCCAGTATGGGATAATTCCCGAAGATCTGAACTGCATAAACCAGTTAGATGTTGCCTGAGCTGGTTGTTTACCATAAGCCACTGTTAAAGCGCTTTTGGGTCCTTTTTGATATATTGCAGTGCGCAAGATAAGCACTGTTTCAGAAAAGTGAGTGTGGAGCTTTGGTGGCGCTACCACTGACTTCTGTGTAACGCTTGAATGTGGCACATATACAATCTCATAATCGATTATTTCCATAACCAACGAGCCGTCCATTCGGATTTGTTTCCAATCGTACTTTGGATTTTATTAATGAAACGGTTTTTTTCTAATATACACACAGTCCTCCCTTTTCTCCCCAAGTATCATCTCTACTTCATAGGTATTTCCTCGAAAAAACGACTACGTTGTCGGAAAAAGAACGTATGATAGGAATTTACCACAATTTCAAGTGCCTTTTTTTGTCCCAATCGAGAGATTTCACAGATCATTGCAATGCGATGGTGAACAGCTCAGTGATATCGCCCTTTTAGGTATTCCTGGTATGGAAACGATAAAGTGATTAAGGACAGATGAAAACAGAACAGCTGTGATCCACTTGCGAAAGCACTCGAGTACCGTCAAATTATTCTTCATAGTCGACAAGGTTAAAATAAGGGGTATTTGATATTCTCGACAGAATTCTATGATCATGGCAACGGTCTAAATTTCATTTCGGAACTCTGCTTGTTGAATTGGTTGAACTTCATCTCATCTTCTTGGTACGAATGATAGGTCAATCTTAGAGTAAGAGGACGCTCATTGAGCAAATCATGATTCTAAAATAGCGACAGACTTGGTCGTCACGGTACGGAAATTAATGCAGTGTGTGAAAAACAACTGAGGACTGCTGCATTGATTGATAACGACGCTAGCAATTAACCAGTCATTTCAAAACCACCGTTTTTCCTTACCGTGTATTTCAAAACTGACATTATGAAACTTAAAAGTTAAGACCCCAAGAAAATATAAGCAATTAGGAGAATATAACTATGGTTATTTCTTTCTTCAAGCGACCGTATTATTACACGCAGCTTTTTGAGAACATTTGCGACACTCCTGAGGCTTTCGGAGTCAATCATGTCTAATTTGACTTACGAACAGCTTAAAAAATACCAGATGCCCACCGAGGAACTGCCAGAGATATCGATCATACATAGCTTACTTTCTTCCGCCAAGCTACTAATGTCAACTAAGTCCTATCTACAAACCAGGAAGTTCAATGAATTGGTGATAGAATTACTTGCCAATAATTTTTTTTTAAAAAACTCTCATTCTCTCGACTCATCACAGTAACCGTTTTGGAGGTACCCAATGACTCAAATCAAAGCGACAGAAGGGTTTAAAACTACAAAACACTTAAGCGACTTGCTTTACGACAACCGATATCTCTACAAGACACTTCCATCAGATAGCACAAAGCGTAGTAATATTTCGAAACCGACTTTCCTTGAACCTCGGTATCACTAATCAATATGTATTCTTTCTTTGATGAGCTTACACGAGGTTGATAATGATGTTTATTTTCGGCTAACGTTTCGACGTCTTCGTCTTCCGCAGAGCCGATGATCCGAGTCGATGGTCCTCGCTTGCTATTCGTCTCGACGTGGCAGCTTCGCCTTCGTGTCAAGTCAAGTCTTCCTCAGTGAGCCAACTTCTCGATTCGAGATGAAGATGTTCAAATTCTAGATCTACTGATGCTTACCACGTTAAGTTGCAACCTAATTAGTGAATGAAGAAATTTAAGGATGAAGTTTATGTAAAAATAACGAGGTCAACTAACTTCACAAAGAGCAAACAAGTTGCCACAAATCTTCAGCGAGGAAGAATTTTGCTGTCCGACGTGAACGTCAAGCGAGTCACCACCTGCCATTATCAGAATAGTTCTCTACTTTAAATAAGCTTTACATTTCAAATATAACTCCGCAATTTATAGTAAATCATAAAGCCTTGGACTTCCAAATACATGGGTTTTTGATTTACCATATTCCGGAGAAAAATGAAAACCACTGCTAATCATTCTTATCTAAAAGGTCCTTGAAAATCTATGTCTTTCACACTTTACTACAATCAAATATTTTGTAGACGTATAACAAAAGATTGCCGCGTATAAGTAATTAGAAATCCCTAAAGATCATCTCACACTGTCGTATTTAACGGCGAGCAGACTTAATCAATTTAAAAAAATGAATATGCTGCTGTTTTACCATCAATTCTGTGGAACAAATAACTCTCGTCGAGTGGAAAATGAGTTTCTCGCACCACAAAAAAGGCATAGCCGAATGCGAGTAATGCACATATCGTTTCTAAAAGCTTGTTCAACAATCAATGGTATAAAAGTAAGTGAAAAATATGCTTGTTTACCTACTTTGTTTAGCTCGACTTGAGGAGCGCATAACGCAGTGGTAAGAGGTGCCCTGCAACACACACATGGCCCTTAGTTCGATCCAGCACCTCGACAACACCATTAACGAGCAAACCATTTCTAAAAGATCTATCGAAGAAAGCTCCCGGGATCAACAAGTCTTCGACCCTTTCGTCGGTGTCGCAAATTGGTTCGCTGTCTTCTCATCCACGAAGGCCTTTCGAGGTACTCGTGGGTTTGGCTGCCATGTGAGCACTTTCTCTTCCCACCATAGAAACCAGAGATTGCTCTATTAAAGCGTCCCAACGTCTCCATTATAGCCAGTCGTCAAGTAGCTTTCACAGACAAGTAAGGTATCAATTTGCTAACACCAGAGGGTTAGGAAACATCGTTGGTCTGAGATGACGTCAAACGGGCGTCTGTCAAATGGACCATCTGTGTGCTGCAAAGCATATCTAACCAGTGCACTTCCCTCGTCGCGATAGATATGTTAGTAAGACTAGTTCTTCAAAAGAGAAAACATACGCAGTGAGGCCGCTTGCACATAGCTGAGCTGATGCGCATAGCTAGGATAGAGGGCTGGTACAGCAAGGAAAGACATGGTCAGAGTCCCTAGAAGAGCGCCGACTGATTGTAGAAAAGAAGCGATGCCGATTCGAAGGGGAACGGTTGACGAACCCTGGAACTTTACTGTTCAGTATCTTCGTCAAAATAGAACTCTTCTGTCGCAAAAGTTTTAAACTATAAAGCAGTTCAACAGAAAGACCAGTAATTTTGTAGCATGTAACTGAGCCTTTGGATGCTAATAGAAAATGGAGATATTCCAACACACCGGCTTTAATTTATTTCTGCAATCGTCGGTCACGATAGCCAAAGTCGTACTGAATAAGGAACCAACACCTCCTGTAAGACCTGAAAAGATATTCATGAAGAGGAAAAACTCGCAATGCTTCAAATACAATACACGTCTCTCCAAATACAACATATGAATAAATGGATATTTAGCTAGAACTAGCTGGGAGGCAGGCGAAACGAAAGACCCGCATGGTGAGGTAGTGAATGCGTTAACTCCCGGAAAGGGTAATACCGCGTTTGTTCCCCACCGCAGACACCAGCGGTCCGGAGTTTTGCAAATATCTCAGCATTACTGTAGTTGAATAAATGGATAATCTTAACTCTTTTATTTACTGCCTTTTTCTTCTTAGTGGCAGGGTATGTTGTGAAATGTAACTCGTATGAAGTGCTGAGAAGGATGGTGTAGTGGTGAAGTGCGCTGCTCCCCGGTAAGGACAACAGCGCGTGTTCGTTCTCCACTGCATACACCTGTGGTCCGGAGTTTTGCAGATATCTCAGCACTTCATACGAGTTAAATGGATAATTATTAAGAAAGTAGGCAAAGCGGTAGTTTTAGCTAACAGTGGTAACAGTAATAAAAAAATACTGAAAACAATTATTTCAAAAAAAAAATAACGCTTCAGCATTGCACTCACCGAGAAGTAACTCACTGACGAAAAAGAAATAGTAAATATTAATATAAGTATAAGTTAGAGTCGCAAGCAACTGAATCGTTGAATAGACGCAAAACCCAAATATTGAAAAAAGGAGAGGATTTTTTCGTCCTAAAAGATAGTGATCTGGAACCAGACTAATATCAAGTGGAATCCAATGTTCAGAATCGGTGGAGCGATTAGGTACAAACCTCGCTTATCAGACCACGTACCAACCAGAGGAGCGGTAACGAGACTAGGGACAGTGTTCACGACCTGAAAATTATAGAGGAAGAGTTATATTTTTCTTCATTTTTGAATATTTAACATTATGTCTCATCATATGCGTAGTTGAGCACCGAACATCGGAGCTTTGTGAAGTCACTTTTCAAAGGTCATATGGTGCTTACACTAACAAATGATTACCTTCTTTTTGCCGTTCTGAGACGTTTTACTACTGTATTTGGTCCGAACCATGACCAAGAAAACTACCGAAATCACAAAGACAACTTCACGCTAAGTTGCCTTTGACCCTTTTGTTTATGATAGAACTTGATCAAGTGGAGTAGTGATTATGTTGTCACCAATCACCACTAACTGGCTCGTTTCAGGTAGAATACAATATCGCGAAACTAGTTCTTAATGCGTTCGCTCAATAGTTCAATTACACGTCCTCGATACTATTCAACGCAGAGGAACTGGTCAATCATAACAATTTTATTCAAAAACTACAGGAGAAACTAGTATGCTTCTTAAATTCCGTTATATGGAATTCTAGCCTGCCCTGAATGCCAATGTAGAAATCAGAGTCTCAGATAAAAAAACATCTTTAACCTGAAGGTAGATTTTTGTAGAAGCGATATCTTTCTCAACAATGTCCTGCAACGGAAAATCACTTCCAAGTGTTTGTGCGCAGGCCGCTGTTACATTCTTAGAATCGAAGCCCTAAAAATTACACCTAAAAAGACTATTTTACTAAAAAAAAACCCGAAAACCTGGGAAATCATGAATCTTTCTGGTAAGTAACTTAAAAAAGTTGTTCTCCACCTCACGTAAGAAGCGATAGTCATAATATAAGATTTAAAGAATAGAGTGTTTGGCTCTGATCAATCCCTTGATGGCGCACTATGTATTCAACATCACTATGTCTCTGAGTTAATGCATATTTGGCCTAGAGAATGATTTGCGAGGGACTATACACTCCCACAGAACACTGGTACCAATTTGCTAATATCGGATTCTGATAGATGGCAAACTCGATAAGGTGCGGCACTTAATCAACGACAACGTGTTTATTACAAGGCACCTCTACCCACAGCGCAAAAACCAGCTTTCTTCTCTCTTAGGACAAATTTTTTATAGTAACATAACATCTTTGGAAAAGTAAACTACGTATTCCTAACAAAAATGAGGGGTTGAAAAAAGTACAACATAGAAACAATCATAGCATGAAAAGAATATATATATATACATACCCAAACTCTCCCAACGGTTTACCGCCTCATCTTGGCTGGGAGGTGTTCCTGGTTGTCGGGCAGCGATGTACAACGGGGAGATTCATTCCACCAACAGAGCCTCCCAAGCTGAGAAGGACTCCGGCGTTTCTATCAGAAAGCCAAGCCCTGCTAAAAGTAAACCAACACCAGGATCCGCCACAGTCCTGGTACCAAATTAGTTGCATGTTGGCAAATCTCCCTCGGATCCACAAGGGTGGCAACTGCTTGTGGTGATGATGACCTGGGGCAGACTTTAAGCAAGGCTGACCTGGGAGTCCAGGGCACCACAATTGATTGACAAACGAGCAAAACTCAGAGGAAATGGAAATTACGCTGTAGCCCGCACAACCAGTGAAGACGAGCCATCCAAGTATCGAAGTAAGTATACCTAAGCTACATAAATGTTAAGTGTTAAAATTTACCTATCATAAGCTTCAAAGTTCATAGTATTACTGCATTGTAAAAGTATTTAAAAAAAGATTGTTTTAAGTGTGCGTAAGAAGTCGACTATATACTCTAATTCGGTGATCGTTCTATCCTAACGGATTACTTGATAAATAACGAATAATAGGAATAATAATAACGAACGAATACTTGAACGTTCCATCCTCACTAGTTGCGCGGACCCCAGCATAATCACCATTTTTCGGGGATTTGCTGGTTAAACCATTGTGGTTCGCAGGAATCCCGAGGACAGCCTGGCCAAAGTCTGCCCCAGGTCTTCACTACCACAGGCAAACGCAGTCCTTGTGGATCAGAGAGAGATTTACCAACATGCGACTTTGATACCAGGATGGTGGTGGACTCTAGTATTGGTTTACTCTTAGCTAGGCCTCGTGATGGAAACGCCGGACTCCATTTCAGCTTGGGAGACCCTGCCGGAGGAACGAATCCCCCGCTGTACATCGCTGTCCGACACCCAGGAACAGCTCCCAGCCACGATGAGGCGGTGAACCGTTGGGGGGATCCTAACAGATTTCTACCAAATATTATCGAATTCAGCATAAATTAAATGGATCTGAATACGTTCAGAATAAAAAAGGGTTAAAATGGAAAACCAGTGCAGCTGCCTTTGCTGTGGACCAACTTTCTCAAAAACGATCAAGAATATCCAAAAAATTTTAGTAACGGAATTGTACCATCGTTCAATAAGAAGCATCTTCCCCATACGTTCCAGCAAAAGAATAGTATTTTTTAACAAATGGAATTAATCACGGTGGTCTTTTTAAGTTCAGCAAAGTGTTGGGGAAAAATTTCAATGAGCTCCTTTGTAAAATGGACTGGTTTCGAAGATTCCAAACACAACTTGTTAGTGATATAAACGAAATGAAATCGGCAAGAAGTGTGCATGGTGCAGTGGTTAGAGGTGCTCCACAATATAAATGTTGCCACTGCTTCGATTCATATCTCTATTAGTACCAAGCCTCTCATCCTTCTGTAGTCTGCAAAATAACAACAGACTTATATGGAAGGATTAGAAACGCTGACACCTGACCCCGGAAGTTGTAGGCCAAATATGTATTCAATTACCTCTACAATGATGAAGTTGAATGAACTGCGCAAATCCGAGCGACTGATCAACACTGAAAACCGTTTCAGCTTCATGACTATGAGATTATAACCCGTTATTCAGGTTTACACATTTCATTTTGCATACATTGACCGAACTGAAACACGGGAATGCAAAATAAGGGGTGGATCTGCGCATTAAGCAAGAATTATCGTGGATACTTGTTGGTGCACTAGAAAAGTAACATAAAGCGATAATGAAATAAATGATAATAAGCCTTAGTTCCTTCTGCTTTCAGACTAAATACTCACATGAGTACTGTTGGCGATTTCAATACATCTCGCCCAATAGGTGAACAGTGGCATCGAGATGAGATACAATCCGACTGACACCGCCAACATTATCATCACTGGTTCGACGTTAATAAGAGCGCTACAAAAGTCAGTGATGTGAATACTGTCGAATAGAACTCGGCAGAAACTTTTCTATCCTCGTTTTCTTACAAAAACCTCGGTGACAAACAAAGTTAACAGCAAAATATTTTGACCGCATCCTCAATTCTCTTTATACTGTCTTCTGTACAAAGCAGCTGCAAAAGAATAAACACCTGGCTTTCCAGTCCCAAATTTTATTACGTATCCTACTGCTTCTATTATTACAAGTTCTATCCATTGTGGATGTTCATTCAATATTATCTTTGAGCAGTCCAACATCATATCTCTTTGGCAAAATTGATGAGGAAGCCACCTGGTCTAGCTAAAAGTAAAGCTACACGATGGCAGATTGCGATGCGTTATTCATAGCTAACCTCTCACTAAACAAATATAATGCAAATGAAAAATTGGTGAAGCAAGTATGTAGTTTTCAATGTTCCTAAAGATGGTGGAGAACATCGTGCAGCTTTAAGGTGCTACACAGACGAATGAGATCATTTCTAGTGTGCTTTCGAATCACTCAATGATTAGGGAAGTGCCATATTATAGAGGGAATATCTTTCGCGTCCGCATCGGTAGTTTTTTTGAAATTCGTGTTCATACATGTTAAACAGTCTTTTCTTGCTCAATTGGAATATATCGAAGCATGTTCAGTATTTGTGTTAACAAACTCTTTTTCAATTCACCATTCGATCCACTGGAATGGACATCCCAAAGAAAGCTAACAAATGATCCACATGTTTGAGTGAAGGAAACGGAAGAGCCAAGATAAATGAGGTGTATAAAAGAATGGAAGCCTATTCATCACAGTGAAGATACTGATAGGAACTTTGTTACCTTGCAAAACTCAATTTCACCTCAAAGTATAAAAGTGGTGGAAAATTCATCACTTGGAAAAAGAATAGTTAAATGAATGAATGGTTGAAAAACCAGAAAAATCTCACCAAACATATAAAAAGCCTTTTTTCTGAGGCCGCTGATCATCTGCCATAAGTTTTTGCTTCCGTGAAAGTACTCGCATCGTAAATTAATAAGGTGAGTAGTTGATAGCGAGCGGAAAAGAAACTGAGCGAAACAAATTCGGGGTGGGGCTACTACCAGACAGCGTGTGAACTACCAGACACGATAGAACACATTGCCACCACTGGAAAACCAAAATCATCTTCAGTGGTACTGAAAACGAAGATCTATAACTAAATACCCTTGTCCTTAATCATCATAGTGAGTAAATATTTTCAGTTATCTTAACCTTTTTATTTACTGCCTATCCTTTTTAACGGCAGGGTATTTTGCGAAATATAACTACTATAATGCTGGAATATTTGCAAAACTCCGGACCGCAGGTGTCGGCGGTAGGTAACGAACACGCTATTGTCCTTTCCGAGGAGTAACGCGTTCACCACCACACCATGCGGGTCCTTCGTTTCGCTTGTCTCTCAGCTAGTTCTATCGATCATTTGCCATCAGCAATCTGGCGCAACGAAGGACCCGCATGGTGTGGTGGTGGACGCGTTAATCCCCGGAAAGGACACTAACGCGTTCGTTCCCCACCATAGACACCTGCGGTCCGGAGCTTTGCAAATATCTCAGCATTATAGTAGTTATATTTTTAGTTATACTTCATTTCATTACATCTCACAATGATTGATTATATGCCAATCAGTCTTATTTCGACTGCTACGAAATGTATTGTTATCATGAAAATAATTAATTCTGGATGGACAATCCAATGAGAACTGTCCAGGGTGAATTAAACCTAGGACACTGCTTTTTTTGCAAACTTATTGTTTCTCTTGAAAATTGGAAACCATACAAACACGGCTGGACACCCTAGCTGGCAATGGCGCGACCAGCTAGAAGCACGCTACGAAGTGTGGAGATCCGCTATTCAATTGAAAAATGGTGGAATATCATTAAAGAAATGTTTGATAAATGATGTAACATCACTCCAACGACAAAGGTCGTCCTCTTTATAGAGCTGACGCTATAAATGGCTGAGGCCGTTTCGTTCGCACCGGTACGCTATCCTGCCGGATTTGACTCGATGCGACCATAAAAATCTACTTCACTACAATTCGCGAGTGTAAACATTCAAAGCGAATTCGCGTTTACATTCAAGGCAATGAAGTCGTCAGAACGTTAGCTGAATAAACCTTATCAACCTCGTGTTAGCTTATTAGTCCAAGATGTACTTTTAAATCTTTACACCACGATGAAAATGCGCAAATGTGTAATCAATACCGTAACTGAGGTTTCACTCTTTGAAATGATTGTTAACACTCTAGCGACGACGCCTAATCTCGGGTTTGTTTGGTCTGGGCATCTAGTGAGAAAGTGTTAGTTTGAAGTAGCCACTGATATGCGATTTTGTATCAACAAGTCTTTAGAGTTCACCTATGAATCGAAAGACTACAACCTACAGCATTTCTAAATAGCCAATCGATAGAGCGATGCTAGAATTCCAGAATCACATAGATGGAAGAGCGATCTCCCCCAATTCCTCGATCTAAGTTCGTGATGAAAGAACAAATCATTTCCACATGAGCCAGATGTGGAATATCAAGTGTTGTCTGCACTGTACGCATCTTAGCAACAATTTCTATACAAAATTTTGCAAGAAGACTTAGCGAATAAAAGAGCTGCTGAAATCCACACTACATGTGATGACAGGCTCTCTCTCGTACTGCTTCAGGATTTCAGCAGAGCCACGAGAAATTTTCAGCTTGACCGAATAGAAGAGCTAGAACGTAAAGCCGTTGGGAAACTGTATAGTGCGTGTACGGCAGACTTTACTTTTCCTCACAAATTTAACTTGTTCTGTTTTTCTTTTCATGAGTCCGGCTCGCAATCCCGAGCCATTATTCGCAACACTATTCAGTACGAGCTCAGGTAGCGCATAGGTCGATAAAAGCGGTGAGAAGAGAAAGTGACCTACTTCACTTACGAAGCAGAAAGATTCAGGACATGTTCGCTCCGCCCTGGATTAGCAATTCCCTTTCGCATGTAGATAGACGAAGTAACGGAATTATGCGGGATGGAAGTAGGTACATATTCAGGTGGCATCGTGTACGTCGGATTGGATAAAAGATCGCAATAAAATAAAAACAATAGGCTTCTCGTCAGTTTCGAGAAAATCCAAACGCCCGTGAGTATTGATCGCCAATACTAGTAAAAAATAAAGGGCTCATCTTCTTGACCAGATAGAGTTTTAGAAGCTATAGCGATGGGTAGCACGATTAAATCCCAAGAATGGATCTAACAGTACTCACAAGAACTTCACTCCGGTCCAAAAAAGAAAAAATACGCTGGGAAGTTGCCTTGGTTTCTCAAGATGAGTAAACTAGTTCAAGACAAAACAAAATTCTCGAAAACTTTCCCTGAACGTTGAAGCTGAATGTCTCCTGGTAGAAACGATCTTCCACAAGAAGACCAACATTAAATTAAAGTCTTTGCTTGATTGATGAAGTGTAATTACTCATTTTTGTTTGGAACGGTGTTATCTTCTTCTTCGTCTTAGATTTTTTT
Organism: Angiostrongylus costaricensis; assembly: GCA_900624975.1. Classification (NCBI taxonomy): domain Eukaryota; kingdom Metazoa; phylum Nematoda; class Chromadorea; order Rhabditida; family Metastrongylidae; genus Angiostrongylus; species Angiostrongylus costaricensis. The sequence continues at coordinate 41,266 of UYYA01004062.1, read as the reverse complement.
CGCAGAAAAGACAGGAGTTTACGAGGTCCAGACGTAATATAGCACAAGAACGAACTCATGCCCGAACTTAGAAGTCTCTGCAGAGAAATAACAAAAGATCTTCCATAGGGAAAAGCAGCAGTAGAGGCTGAGGCGAAAGAGATTGGGATGGGTGGGAGAACATCCTCAAGTTCCACTAAGACTTTCCCAACTATAAAACTAAGACTGTTGTCTTTGGAGTCCAGACAAAACAGTAGCTGTAAACAAAAGGGCAACGAAGAAGATCATTGATGAATCGATCGTACTCTGATCTCTTTGATGTCATATCAAGCCCCCAAGGTCGGCAATGAATATGATGCCTCTACAGTTCTCCCTTTGCCACTCTTATCTGTTATCTCAATAGTGAAGAGCTGCACACCATGTACTCCAAACAGTAATAAACCGCAAAATCTGAAAATTCTACCGCCATTTCCAACCAAAACATAGGCACACCTCTATACACGCTCTACGCCAAATGTTAAGGTTCCAAATTAAGGAAAAAGGTCTGTAATCAAAATCAGCAATTGTCGCCGAATATCACTGGTATTTAGCGTCTATATGATTTCACCTTAGCTGAGTCACCCTTAAAATGATCGCTAGAATATTGGATGAAGCACAGCCATGCGAGCTATTTTAAGAACGGCACAGCAAGATAGCGTATCCATACGATAAAAAAATTCATAAAAGTAATTCCCTATATTCTTGCTGGCAAACACAAGGTGTTACTTCATTCTTTATTCCAGTAAAGCTGATGTTTCGGCGGAATCGCCTTCTTCGGAGTGTGGAAGGGTGTATTGGTACGCAATTCACTATGCCAAACGCCTCAGTAATACAAACAGAAAGATGAAATTGCCACGACCGACTTTCTATTAACCTCGGCATTGATCAAGTGATTTTCTTCGTATTTTTGTTGAGCAAACGCGAGGTGTTACTATTCTTTGTTCACGATTAAGCTGACGTTTCGGCGAATTTCGCCTTCTTCAGAGCCGCTTTCTATGAGGTTTCCACTAAGTATGTCACGTAGAGACTTATACGGTTCATGAGTGCACCAGCCCACATCAAAAGTCGATTCGAAGATACGGGACTACCTCATGTGTGATCTCTGGACATCCTTCCCTGCTACTCATTCTAGGTTTCCTGGTATTTATCCGAAAAGCCTCAAGAATCTTGCGCGTTTGTGTTTTAGCAACCTGTGCGAGGATATTTACTTTTATATTAAAATTGTCCCCATTATGCTTTTGTATCCTATGCGTCCCTAGTGGGACGCTTTGCCCTGTTTTTCGTTCGAACTGATTCAAGTATTTCCAGAGGATTAAGAACCGCTTTGTCTCAGTTTTCGATTTGAAAAGGTCTTCGTCTCAGCTAAGACAAAATTCGTCTTGAACGTTCCAGACGATCACGGCATTACTACCCAGTATATTAAGATTGTTTATGAACTATAAAACAACTTCATAACCAGAATTCCACTAACCAGAATTCTACGAGAACTACGAGAACATCATAACTATCGTAAACACAGAGATTCGACAATATTATCGCACCCAAATAATTTACTGTCGTTTTGGAGAACGTCTGACCAAAACTGGGAAGCGAATGAAGTAGAATTGAAAGTCGTTGCCTGGAAGCTACTGCGACTTTCCTTGTCGATGAAAGTGTTCTTGTGACAGTACACGTGAGTTATCAACGGAAAGTGTGTAAAGATAGGTGTTGAGAAACGGCATCGTTCACCTCCAAGTGGAATGCGTGCTGAGTGATTTCAATAAGATTTGTAGAAAATCGTTCTTCAGTGAAATCTCATGAAAATGATTTACTAAAAACATAGTAATTTCTGACGCCTCCTTCACTCTCAGTTTTCCTCAATTTTCCTTGCATTTCTTTGAATTCTCCAGGTGATTTTAGTTCGAATCTTCTGTTCTTCCTATCATAGCACACGCCTCAGAAACCCAGAGCGAAAAGTGAAAGATCACATTAAGACGCAATGGTCTTACGCATTTATACCAATGTTTAAGTCTTTCTGATTGCAAATAGTTCAGTTGCCGTAGCTCTTATATTAACTCATTAATCCATCCAATACAGAGGTCGCATAACAAGTGGTGCGCGAAAATCAGTTAGTTCCAGGAAAGCAATTCTGTAGTCGAGTACTAGGGTGCTTGGATGACCCGTCTTCACGAGTAATGCGGACCTCTGCGCGTCTTCCAATCGTTTCTTTCCCCTGCAATCGTCGTTCACGGTGTTGTTCTGGTTCGAGCATGATGACGTCTACAAGGTATATTTCATAACAAAAACCATTCTGTTTAACGTTTTGTTTTCTGCCTTCTATAATTTTCATGGCAGGTTACTAAGCGAAATACAACCACAACGTTGCTGAGATATTTGAAATATCTCTGGACCGCAGGTGTCTATGGTGGGGAAGGAACGCCCTATTATCCTTTCCGGGGAGTAACGCGTTCACCACCACACCATGCGGGTCCTTTGTTTCGCACGTCTCTCAGCTATTTCTATCGATCTTTTTGCCACAGCAATCACCCGTCAACGGGGTTGATCTGGGGAGCGCAAATCGGTACAAAAACCATTCTGTACAATCAGTGATTCAAAAGGCCTTGATTTTTGAGGAGTTTTCAGTGCAAGCAGAACACAGAGAAAAAATAAGGCGAATCCAATGCGGTCCAAATAATCCAAAATAAGACTAATGGTCACCACAAATTGTCGCTGTCTTTTATGCGTTATCGTTGACGTGGTATTGAGAGTGATGCTAAGAGTATATCGCATAGAATAACTGAGGGAGGGAATCCTAAATTCCAGCATAAGTCATATTAATGAACGATCTGAGGCCGCAGTGTTCGCGCCAAGGTGTTAAAACAGGTCGGACCACACTTATGATGTAGGTGAACAAGAAGCAACGGTGAAGAAAAAGCGTTGGCAAATGCTCACATGGAATATGGATTATTGAGATGAAAGACCATCCACACTAATGTCGAAATTTTTCACAAAGAGTTCACATTTTAAAAAGGCTTCGTGGTGCTTTCCTAGTCCATAAAGCGACAGAAATTCGCTGAGCTAATTTTTACGTGACGTTACCGCCGAAACGTTAGCCATAATAAAGATTTGTAATACCGTTTAGGCTTATCTTTAAGCCAGAATATTTGGAAACAGACACTTTAAAAATGATCAAGTCAAACCACTTAACAAAAAGTGGAAGAGCAGATTGTTCTTCAACTTTTTCACCATTGTCTATTTATTCCTTTCATGTACTTATTTCCTCCACCGTGAAAGTCGTTCTACCTGTCACCTGTATCACCTGTAGTCCCGTTGATCATCGAGTGACTCGAGCGGGCGCCAGTAAATCCTCCATTTTTACCCGGTGCGTGCAAGAGTAGCCCAGTGGGTTCAGCTCGCTCCAGGGACTCTCGAGCATCATATATTTCTTCAAGGCTCTTTGTGAAGAACTCTGGTGTAACTGCCGACCATCGATTTTCACTCTCATATTACCCCATTTCAATGTTCGCATGACGTTCTGGACGGTGGCGGTAAATAATTTTGGCGAGATAGCATCGCCCTGCCTAACTCCTCTTTTAACGTCAATGTTAATCTCGTTGTAGAATGGTGATACCTTGATTGTGAAATTTTTGTACAGCTCACGAAGAATTTTTATGTACTGAGTAGGAAATCCTTGAATATCAAGGGCTTCCAAGACTGCTTCAATCTCAGTTGAAACAAAGGCCTTCTGTAAATCGATGAAAGTGAGGCAGAGCGGTCTTTTATACTCTCGCGACACTTCAGCGAGCGTTGTTATCGTGTAGATGTGCTTGATCGTACTAAATCCTTTTCGAAACCCTGCTTGCTCATATGGCTGTCCTTCGTCAAGTGTTCTATCAATCCTGTTTAGGACGACTCGAGTGAAAAGTTTGTAGACGACAGACAGTAAGCAGAATGGGCGATAGTTGCCGATATCGTGCAGGTCACCCTTCTTGAACAATAACACGGTCTTGCTGGTCTTCCACTGAGTAGGGGCCTTGCATTCAGAGAGGTAACGTGTGATGATGCGACCAGTGTGTTTACGAGGGCTGGGGAAGGTTCTTCAGGTGTTTAGACCCTATCCTCTCCGGACTTGGTGCTGTTCGATTTTTCACGTATTAAACAGCATGTCGGATTTCGGAAGGGAGAACCAGTGGTACAACATATCCATCCTCCTTTATTTCATATGACGGAAGGTGGGCGTGGATACCGAAGAGATCCGAGTAGCTTTCGTGAATGATTTTCTCCATTGCCTTTCTCATTGCTGTAAGTGTTGCGTCTGGGCGTCGGAGTGCAGTCATCTTGGTCTTGTAATTGGCGAAACTTCGATGGACTATGCAAATGCTTTTCCCAGCCTCTGCAGCTTTGACCATTACTACTGCTCTTCTCTCTTTGTTTTATCGCCTGTCCGCATTGTTTTGCAAGTTCGGACGTTAGTTCGCGGTTGCCTGCTGCTCGTAGGATTCCACGCTGGCGTATCAGCTCGAGTGTTTCTGGAGACAGACGTCTCTTGGTGATTTTCGAACTCTCAGTTTTCATAGTGCTAAGGTGAAGAAGTTGAATGAGCCGATCGTATTCCTCGTCAATGTTATCGACAACGGCATCTTCTCAACAGCCAACTAGCGACTGCCAGGTTATGGCTGTTCTGGAACTTCGTTTTTTGAATTTAGTGGCTTTCTCTCTTTTCCGTTAGAAATAAAATTTTGCACGAAGGAGGCGATGATCTAGCATAGAATTTTGCGAGAACAGCTACATCAGTTGGACAAAACCTTCTATTTACTATGATGTGGTCTATTTCGTTATAGTACTCTCCATTGGGACACTCCCACATCCAGTGTTGAGAGTGGGGCTTTTGGAATTACGAGTTACCATGGATGATCTTGGCCGTCATGATAAACTAAGAGAGCCATTCACCCTGTTCGCTCCATTCCAATCCGTGATTCCCAATATCACGTTCTTCAGGCGTTTTTCTCGGTCCAATTTTGGCGTTGAAATCTCCAGTGATGACCTTTAAGAATTTATGGTCTTCTCTTTAGAACTTCTCCAAGTTCATATAGAACTCTTCGACTTCTTCTTCCTCATAGCTGAACATCGGTGCGTAAACGACCAAGATTGTCAAAGATGGTACTGATCCATACCTTTTTAATTGTAAACGACAGACTCGGGTTGTAAGCTGTTCGAATGAATCGATGCTCATGGACAAACTCGTGTTGACGAGAACGCCGACGCCGCCGACTCCTCTCCTGTCGCATGTTCAGAGAAACCGTTCTTCTCCGGTGTTATAGACTGCGTTAAATGGGTAGCGTCGCCTCATCTCGGCCAGGCCGATGACGTCGTACTTTGTCCTTCTTGATTGCATGAGCAACTCTTCTATCGAGAACTCGGATGCAAGTGTAGGTGCATTGTAGGTAGTTCTTCGTGATCCAGGCAGCTTCCACTTGCCCTTAGATTTTAGCAGCCTCTCCATACTCGTCCTACCCAACGTTGCGAAATTGGGGCCTTTTAGAGTCAGGGGAATGAGGCCCGCTTTTTTTTTTACTGTGTTTAGCATTCTGATACCCCACGTATACCTTGCTGGGCTCTCTACGTGGGGGCTGGGTATACTCACGGGTACCTTTCCAGGCTCTCACAGAGTGGACATGGAGCTTATTTATTGGAGGCGACTCCTAACCGCCTCTCATATACTTCCCTGTCACTTGATTGCAGGCTTTTGGCCGAATTGACTCGTAGAATACAATCGGTACGCGAGAACGCACCCACACATGTATGCATGATTAAGCCTAGTAAATACAGAAAGTATGTGTCAAATCGGCGCAGTAGAAACAGAGAGTCCATCCCCTGGATTCCCTGCATCTCAGCGAAGCAAAGATCACGACTAACCCTGTATCCGCCACTTGGGGACGCGTCACATAGCCTCGCAACTAACCGGCTCGAAATCCCTCATATGAGCGAGATCCGTGGAGTCGTTCTACGTCATAATAAATACGATTAACACTTCATACTGATGTCTCTGTTACGAATGGACTTGGCTGCTGCCTGAGCCAAGCTTTCTAGAGCCATTGGATCGTCGCGCACTTCCGTTTCCACTTCGAGTGACTGTTCCAATATGCCATATTGTGCTAGCGGTGGAGATGGTGATTGCATAAGTTTGCGTACAATGTGCCTAATCTCTTATAAAACGTGTGGCGAAGAATATATTAGCGAAGCGGGTAGACTAATGCGCTTTCTATAAAAGGACGCCTAGTCGGTAAACATAAATTTAAACCAAGTACTCCAGTAGCTGCATAGGACACAGAGATATAAAGATTTTGAAGTAAAAGTCACTGTTCTCGCACGGCAATCCACAACATCAACGCGTAAAACTCTTAAAGCGTTTGGGATAAATTCCAAAAATCCAAAAATGAACCGCAAGGAGAGGTATCCCGTGATCTAGCCTGACCTGGCGTCAGGCCGATTCTCTAACCTGAACCAGGCACATTCCTCGCCTGTGATAATGCACTGTGCAGCTGGTCTCCACCAAGTAACTGGAAGACTTCCAAAGAATTAGACGTTGAGTGTTTAAAAAAAGTCGTTTATTATGCGAATAGATATTTATGTGCTGTACTTTGCCTGCTGAGGTCGTGAAAGTGTTTGGCTGTGTAGATTGTATTACTTCAATTTAACCTTTCCAGACTTTGAAGAAGGCAAACCCGCCGAAACGTCGGCTATTGTGTATTAACAAGTGCTGTAACAACATCGCCGTGTTTGCTCATCAAGAAAAACAGCGAATTGTTCTGAGACAGGTCTCGTAGCAATTTACCGTTTCTAGCTTTATAAACGAGAAATGTCAGGATCATAATCCAAAGTATCACTTCAAAGACTAGGTCCATTATAGAATAAAAGAATAAAGGATAAAGATCCAGGTGTTGAACAATCCCTGAGGGATACGCCATGCACTCGACTTCATTAAGCATCGTTTGAAAGTGACTGAATGCATACTTTGCTTTTATAATGACTCGCAGTGGCCTACAGATGTATCGAGCCATTACTGCTATCCTCCCAGACAAGTCTGGTACCAGTTTCCCGAGTCCGGAGTGATGGAAGGCTTGGTGTGCTATGGGCGCGGGAATCGGTTTCACATGCGTTGCAGGTTGCCTTCGACCACTGTGTTACACGTACCCTTATTATAGAATACTCGTCACCAGAGTCTGGAAACCTGCTGGTTTTCAAAAAAGGTATTGTACAAGACAATGAATAATTTCGATTCCCAAATGAAAAAAATCGAAACCAAACACAAACCAAAAACTGGCCCTGCTCACGTGAAAGTTTCCAGTTTTCATTCACTGGTATCACAAGGAGTAATATTACACCAAACTACGCTAGCGTCTCATCTTGAAGAGCTTAAGTCTTTGAAAATTGCAAAAAGCAAAATTGTAGAAAGCGGAAGAAAAGAATTCATCTAATTCATCCATTTCTAAGGCAATATTACAATGCCTACAACATGAAGGTGGTTTTTCAACAACCACTGATAATCCATTGAAAATTCCACTATTTGAGGAGCGTAAAAGATGTTATAGAAACGGTCATAAAAACAACTTTGCTTTATCGTTCCAGAGGTACATACCAGCTCAAGTGTTTAGGAGTTTAGTTCCAAAATCGTTTACAATTAGAACTACCAAGTAACTAAAAATTAACCTCAAATTCCTAAAATTCTTTACGCAAGTACGAAAGTCGTAAATATCGAAGATACATCGTAAGACACGGATTCAACCTTTCGGACAAATCAAGTTTGTGGAGATGACATCTAAGTCAATCGAAATCAAATAGGGGTCTCGAGAGGAAAAAATTCCGATTTGGACTCTCTCGAAAATTTGAAATTATCTACTGGATTATTGAAAAGCAAATCATGTTTAAAAATGCTTGTAATTTATTTACATATCGAAATATTTCTCTTGTCTTCTGTGTATATTTCTTAAAGTATCACCTATCCAGTTGTCGTATCGTTGATCGCCGAGTAACTCCAACGAGCACCAGTAAATCTTCCATTTCCCCCTGTCGCATAAAAGATCAGCCCGGTGAGTTCTTCTTGCTCTACGGACTCACTGAGCACCATAACTTTCTTCTAGGGTTTTCGTGAAGACTTCTGACCAGCGGATTGCTCCTTGTGGTTGACACACTGAGGGTCCAACCACTAATAGCTGCTGTCCATTGATTGTCGTTCATACGCATTATTTGTCCAGTACACCTCATCTTCGACAGTTTGGCATAGAATGGCGTCTTTGACTTTTGATCGTTGACATAGGTTGGAGCTTTGGATCCCTCTCTCATTTACGTGATACGGGATTGTCCTAGCATCGTTCATTCGACTGCGCGTTCCATAACGCATTCTGAATTCCTATATTTCTTAATGCATGAGAAATTAATCTACGATGTTGCTTGTATTATGGATCGACTATTTCGTTTGAAATTTGCAAACCCTACAAATATCCTAGTTCCACCCAGTAACGATGTGCCGACCTAGAGCGACGTTTCAAAGTTTAGAGATACATTTATTCCCATTGATTAAATTCACTGAGAAAAGGTTCTTTAGAACTCCCACGACGAGTGACCTCTATTGGTGTCATAATGAAGTTGCCGGAGTGGCCGGCATAACACCTGTAGGTATGATTTCCTTTCCGATTTCCTTTATTTTGGTTCATAGTAACTTTTTTCACACTTCTTGCAATCAATCGACAGCCCATCCAACGCATATGCTTATAGTGGGCGTCGTTTACAGGGGCATGCCTTCTGAATAATTTCCTTACCAATTTCTCATTTTGCGGCCAGAGACTATTCCCGTTGAAGAAAGTGTGTCGCTCAGAAAGTGTGGCTAATGAAAAGGTACAGAGACGCCTATTCCTCGAACGACTGGCTACGCATCCATTGTGCAAAACCATTTTTGACAAGCAGTTTTTTCTAATCTTCAATCCCCATGATAGCTTATGAAATGAAAAAAAATGAAAACTACAAGGTAGACATCGCGATATTCCTTGTAGAACTTCTATAACTTCATTAAATGCTGAGAGCAGTGTGATTGCACAGTGGACGGGTGTTGTTCCTCATACAAAAGAGTCGTATAAAAAAGCTTTCGGTATTGATGGGAATAATAAGGAAGATTCCCTTTTGTATATGTAGGTGCAGAGTTGTACATGAACCAAAAACATATACAACCACAACGTTGCTGAGATATTTCCAAAACTCTGGACCGCAGGTGTCTATGGTGGGGAACGAACGCGCTATTGTCCTTTCCGGGGAGTAACGCGTTCACCACCACACCATGCGGGTCCTTCGTTTCGCCTGTCTCTCAGCTATTTCTATCGATCTTTGCCACAGCAATCATCCGTCAGCGGGATTGATCTGCGGCGCCCAAATCGGCATAGAACCCAGTTAAGCTGGGGCTGTAGTTGAAATCACAATGTTATACCTTTTTATTTTTTGCCTTTTTTTTTAAATAAAAAGGTATAACAAAAACATATATATGAGAGAGGGTGTACAGAAGAGCATGGTGCAAACGTAGGAAGAGAGAATCGCAGTTTTTCTCCAAAACGGAGACGAAGATCGCTCTACAGAAAGGAGGCCACAACGAAAGGGAGCCAGGATACACAAAAACGACCCGAGTAGTTGTCGTGGCATCTAAAGGTGTCACAATGAACACAGCGAATTAGGCGGCGTCGCAAGAGTTTCTGAGAATAGTGAGAACCACTGGATGAATGCAACAACCACTACGTTATGAAAGTAAGAACGGCTTGAGAGCTGTTAGAGAAACGCTTGAGATGCGAAAAGAAACATGCAAACTGAAAAACTTCCAGTTATTAAGATAACCGCTTCAAACTCATTTCCACAAATATTTGTTTTCCTACTAACATGGAAGCCTGAGGCGTCTTAACCAAGACTTGTTATTCGAGGAAATTATTCTGATGGAAACCGACAGAATAGGTAATGATTTGAAATGCTGTTTGAAATGGACAAGACCCATGTTCGGCTCCACCATGGGCATACTAGGCCTCCCATCTTCCCGCAGCTGGTGACGTGGTATCAAACTTCTCTGGAAAACTCCATCAGATTCATAAAGACTGACGATTGCCTGGGATGAAAACAGAGTATCGCCATAGCAGGGCTACTCTAGAATTCCAGGGAGAATCTACGACAATCAATAAATGCATTGGATCTTCACAATATGTGACGTCAAGTTACGTAAAAGAAAAATCTGCAATACCGCTGTAAGCTGCCGATACGTCTTCTAGCAATATATATATATGTATATACATATATATATATATATATATATTATATATATATATATATATAT
>UYYA01004062.1:0-30603 GCA_900624975.1 Angiostrongylus costaricensis | reverse complement strand
ATTATATATATATATATATATATATATATATATATATATATGTATAACGTTCGAAACGCCAGCTGTTCTGGATAAATGTTATGACAACAACCCATTGTTTGCTCACCAAGAAAGCAGTAGAATTATTGATCACTGCGGAGTTTAAAAGAAAACCGGTCCTGGGATTTGCTACATAGAAGGAAACATTTCTAGATCAACCTATGAACGAAGACGTATCATGTTTACACATATTTTTCAACAAACACAAGGTTGAACTCTACAATACCTTCAGCACTTAGCATGTGTAAAAGGATAAAGAGTAAAGCTCTCGATGTTGATCATTCCCTGAGAGATGCTCCATGCATTCGATTTCATTAAGCATCGTTTGGAAATTATTGAATGTATATCTGGCCCTTACAATGACTCGCGGTGGCCTGCCGATGTATCGAGCCCGTACTGCTATTCTCCCAAACGAGCCAGCTACCAATTCGCCGACCGCGGGGGTATGGAAGGCTTGGTGAGCCACGGGCTCCGATAATATTTATTTTCTATTTTTTCATTATTTTTACACTACTTTTGTTTAGTATTTATTCTTATGTTCTAAGGAACAGTGGGGATGGTTGATTTTTTTTCTATTTGAAATCATCATCGAAATATTCTTAGTGGCATGGGTGTAGCCAGTAGAATCTCTACTAAAAGGGTTACCATTCCAATCACAATCACTATTTGTATCCTTCACCAAAGTCCACATAAAAAAGATTTCTACTGAGCGAATTCACTGATTTTTAACTAGTTAGGTCTGCACATTCGATCACATACACACGGATACAGACACAGACACACAGACACAAACACACACACACACACCAACACACACACAAACACACACACACACATACACACACACACACATGTGTTCACTTAAAATTCTTGATTTGAATTCAAGAAGCTAACTATGTAAAACATGCTCAAAAAGAAACGCTTTTACCCACCGCCAATTTCTTGCTGTTCCCGGAACATCGCTCCCATCATGCCAACGATTCAGAAAATTTTCCAGAATTCGGTTTCTTTGTTCCTAAAGTTGTATTCCATTTATGTCGAAAGTAGTGAACCGAATAAGCATAGAACTTCGAAATTCCCCTCATTTGGAGAATGTTCAGGGTTCTGCTTAAGGATAACTTTGTCACATCTTATATTCAGGATTTATTTGAGTACTCTGAGCAAAGACATCAGCTACACTTGCTGCAAACTACAGGTCTTTATAGGTTTCAAGGAGAAGGTAACTTTTATAATGAAATATAACTCCAAGTCATATTAATTTAAACAGCAAATGGCTCCCGAGTGGCCATCTATTATACTAGAGGTTACAACAATCCCTGTTTTAGTACTTTTCCTAAGTTCAAATTTTAAAGAAACTGTAAGTTTACACTCAAAGCGAAAGTTTATAGAGTGGTTTGAAGGGATACATGAGCCATAGAGTTCAGCTAAGAGTAGACTAGCTTCAAATAATTCTATTTCAAGAGGAAGCACCGTCACAAGGTAGCAAAGGGCACTCCGATCCACAAGGATGTTTGACAATCAACCTTAAATAAAATTCTTTCCCAAAATTCTGGTCTATCGAAGAATATTCGATCGAATACTGTTAGTTACTTATCGAATGATTTTAAAGCTGTGCCAAATACTTCATATTTCTTTGAGGCTTGTACCTCTTCTGGGCCACTACCACTAAGGAGTTCAACGAGAACTAAAGGTACTCGAGTTGAGCGTTTCTGGAGTTGCACGACACAAAATTGATTGTAATGGAAACCATCAGATCTTTGCAGAACGATTTGAAATCTTAGAGAAGCAAACTATCTGATTCTGCTCAGAAACGAAGATGTTTAAAAAAAACCCGTCTGAACCTTCGTAAATATAACTCGTATATAATGCTGAGATATTTGCAAAACTCTGGACCGCAGGTGAATGCGGTGGGGAACGACCGCGCGCTATCCTCCTTTCCGGGGAGTAGCGCACTTCACCACCACACCATCCGGGTCCTTGGTTTTGCCTGTCTCTCAGCTAGTTCTATTGATCTTTTGCCATCAGCAATCACTCGTCAACGGGATTCTTCGTACTTCTTCGTAAATATGTTGTGCTAATGATGACAAGGAACTGATAACGTGAAATTTTTACCCCGATTTTGTAGGGGACGCAATACTAAGGCCTATTTTCAAACTTGGATGGACCACTTACTAAAGTCATGCGGAACGCAGCATATTTTCGTTTAGTTTCCTTCCGTTGCAATCATTTTCCATGATAATGGTAGTTTTCAAGCTCAACGACTTTCATGTCACTCCATGACGGCTTTCAGTTGCCAATGTTCTGGTTGCGCTGGCACATAAACACGTGCTTCCAACTTGTAGGTAGTCATCACAGAGGAGGCCTGCATCCACTTATGGTTCACACTATTGTCACTGTCATCCATCTGTTGTCAAGTCTTCTCATTGCATTACCAATGTTCCTCCATATTTCACTCTTCAAAACGTATTCCTTTGGATGTCGAAGACGAAATATTTTCATAAAGTCTAAAATTAGAAGCCATTTTTCATACACTGAGTGCTGTATAATGCTGGGTGCATATTGTGCAGTGGTTAGAGGTGTCCTGCAGTACACAAAGAATCGACCACTGGTTCGATTCCGCCCGCGCCCTGGGCCCATCAAGCTCGTCTTCACTCTGGAGTTGGATAAATTATTACCAGACTCGTCTAAGAGGGAGGGTGGCGTCACTGACTTGATACATCGGTAGGCAAGCGCATGGAATTGTACAGACCAAATACTAACTCATTCAGTCACCATTAACAATAACTGGTGAAGTACGCATGACAAATCCGTCACGAATCGATCAACGGCGAGCGAGGAATTTGCCATATATGTAAATGTTGTTCTTGTCTCCACCGTACGACTCAAATACTATGCAATATGGTCAATATGGTGAACAATTTTGATGAAATTGAGTCCGGAAATATGAAATGAAATAGTCCGGAAATTAAATAGAGACGGCAAAAAGATCGATAAAACTAGCTGAGAGACAGGCGAAACGAAGGACCCGCATGGTGTGGTGGTGAGCGCGTTACTCCCCGGAAAGGATAATAGCACGTTCGTTCCCCACCGCAGACACTTGCGGTCTGAAGTTCTGCAAATATCTCAGCATTATAGAAATCGAGTCTGTTTGTTGAAGCCGCTCTCTTGAGGAGTCACTGACTTGATACATACTTTGATAGAAGGGCTAAACAACCGTGATGCATTAGCGACAGCAGAATAAAGCTTGCAGGTTGTTAGCAAAACAGCGTGGACAATTCTTAATGTAAACGACAATGTCCAGCCCAGACAAGTCACATTTTAGACCTCCTGGTCAAAATTTGCCGACTATTCTTTTTGATAAGTCGCTTTCATTGCAAATTCATTTTGTTCCAACATTCTGAAGCATTTGAAGTGAATAATTCAAAATCAGAATCGCTCGGCGAATCCAAATTCCTTCGTAACTACCTGTCACCTAGTAATCCCGTTATTCACCAACTAACTAAATGTGGTACGACTAAATTCTACATTCCTCGTCGAGTACCAGAAGGTCCCAGTGAGCACCTATCGCCCGAGCGACATGGAGATAACCACACTTTTGATGTAATGCCCTTTATTTCAACTGCTTTCGCAAGAAGTCTATTTATTCTTAATTTTTTCTTGGTAAGAATGTTACTCTATTAGCTCAGCTCAGTCCTATATTTACATTTAACAAAGCTACCATTTAGAAACTAAAAGCTCAGAAGAGAAACGAAAAGATGAATGAAAAGGATGACGCTTTCTGGTGGCTTTGCGCTCTCGGAGATGCAGGCCTTCAAGGTCCGCATCTAGATGTCGGTCTCGTGGCATCTACTACTAAAACACACTTCCCTAATGGTAACGACATGGCACATAGATGAGATGTTCATTTCGATCTACGATAAACATTTGTGTACACAAAATTTTAGCGCTGTGCCCATAGTTTCGTATTGTTGGCTGTGAAAGTGAAAACGGTCAAAGAACAAATAAAATTCGGCGAGGACATTCTTCTGCACAGAATACTAAATGTCTCTCAAGCATTTAGTGGAAAGAAAAAGTGGGAAACAATCTTGCAGGTGAATAAGTTTTACGTAACACATTAAGGAACGAATAAATTGAAATACCTAGGCAAAACTTTATTACGGATAAAGGAGAACCAGCTCCAAGCACTTCCTTAAAAATTGGAAAAAAGGTGGAAAGAGCGAATGATACGATAATGTTTACCCTGAATGATCTAGCCATCGCACTATCGCTAAGGAATATCCATGGGTGTCGAACTGCGATATGTCGCAGCAACTTTATCAACCGGAATAGTCAGTCAAGATGGAGAGCTCTACATGTTTGTCCAGCAGTTCCTCTAAAAGCACGACAGAGCCAGGAGTGCTACTCACTGCTGATTTCGAAAAAACGATAAAAGTAAAGGAATTATATCAGAAGTCAAGTCGGACACGAAACTAGGGCGAATAGGGAATTTAGTCTATTCATCTCCACTTAAGTTACGCGGTGATTAAAGGGATTATGACAAGATGAGATGAGAGAAGAGATGAAGATGATAAAGAGATTATAATGACCAGACGTGATAACTGATGTTTCCAATATATGTGTTTAGACTAGCTGGTAAATAAAGTATTTTCAATCTAAAGTATCAAGCATTCGGTAGCGATAAACACATATGCATCACCCTCTTCGTGCAGAAACATGTTGGCAACGAGGTTAGAGGAAGAGATGGATTCGTTGCAACTTATCCATTCTTTAGTATTAAAAACATAAAAAGTCAACCACTTGCCTGTGATGGAAGCCGTTCACGTTCACTTGGTACGACGTTCATCGTTGGCCAGCTACGTTACCTCAGCACTGTAGTCATCGTCATCCACTAACAAACAATGATACAATGTAAATGATGAGATTCGTCACGTTAGCAAATTTAATCAGACATTGGTGAAGGGGTCTTAAAAACTAATGCAACAAAGAATAACGAATCAGAGAGGAAATGCTCTATAAAACATCTGTAATACAACGCAAAATGGTTCATTACGATGTTCACCCGGGTTACTATATCCATCTAGTTTTCAGAATCTAATATTGTTAAAGTTAGTGCCAAGAGTACGGTAAGCAATGAAGATTCAAGGATATGATAACATTACTTAGGACTAGATTACCACAACACATAAAATCACAAGGATACCCTATTTGTTCGTTAAAGACGTTCTCTCTTGTCATTTTTGCAGTTCTACCGAGAATGATGGCTTTCAACTCATTGTGAAAGAATCGCAGTAAAACCTACGGACACATTTTCGACCGCGGGTTCGAAGCCCGACTGAGGTTCCGGGTCCAAAATCTGACATTACAGGCGACTGAGGTCAAGACTGGGGGTCCAGGTTTTGCAAATATCTCAGCATCTTTGTGGTTGTATTTCACATACTATCCTGTCATGGAAATACAGTAGGCATTTAATTTACTTTTTAAAGTCAACAACACAAGTTACTTCTCGAGAATGAGTTGTGCAAAGACGGACAAGTAGTTGTTGGTGACAAACGGTGCGGGTTCACAATCAATAAACATGTCGCGAATCAATCGACAATTGCGACGGCAAACAGCTGATTGGTCTATCGAACAAAACCAGTCAAATGGGACGAAAATGAGTCAGAGTTATGGAATTCAACTCCAAATTTTTCGTCGGTGAATTCGTAAGAGGAGAAACGGAAATAAAACTTTACGTGCTCTAAACAACATGTGCACGAAAAATCCCTGTCACATTCTGTAAAGCTCGTTATAGAGGAATTTCCAAGGCACTGTTTTTCCATCTTCTTTTTGTTGATGAACAATTTTTAGAAAAGCGGTGGTTAGACGGAAATTCGACAATGGAATAAAAATAGTCGATGTGACAAACCACAATGATGCTGAGATATCTGCAAAACTCCGGACCGCAGATGTCTGCGGTGGGGAACGAACACGGTATTAGCCTTTTGGGTGTTAACCCGTGCACTACTACGCCATGCGGATCCTTCGTTTCGCCTGTCTCTCAGCTAGTTCTCGCAGCCAATAAATACTACTGATATAAGGGATATACTACTGATATACCTGTATGTTTGATAATACAGAGCCAACGAAAACAAAAAGCAACACTGATAGGATGAAATTCAAGAGCTGTAGGAACTACTTACGAGCGTTTCAGACTGTACGCTTGAAACTAAAGCCATCCCAACGCCATTGCCACGAGATCATCACAGAATGAGAAAAAACAACTGAAAATTCTCCCTCTCTTCCAAAAAGAAAGGACACCAACGCTTCTGCTTTCGTTCCTAAATGGATAAAGCGTAGAATGGTGATAAAGTTTCTAATGTTGATCAATTCCTGAGAGATGCTCTATGTCATGCATCCGACCTAGTTCGTAGCATCGTTACAGATGTAATAAATCACTGTTCTGATTATACCAAACAAATCTGACATTAGCTAGCCGACCCCAGAGTGATGGTGAGTTTGCTGTGCACGTTTGTATTCCAGGACACCTAAATACATAGATACCGTGCTGTATTGATGGAAACTGATGAAATATGTACAATTTATCAAAATAATAACATTCGCGATCCACAGAGATTCTATCTAGTGAACAAGACACTACTTCGTCAGAGGAAGCTACTGAAAAATCAGTCGCCACAACAGCAACGAGTAGTTGAGGATAACTTCACGATTTCCAAGATATGAAGATTCATCCTGAAGTTCTCGAAGGTCTCATTGTCTATCTCAGTTGCTGCCTGATGAGTGTATTATAAAGCTTGTTTTAACCGCATGTTAGTATATGAAAACAGAAATCGTACATATCTACAAAAATCGCTTCCCACATCTCCAGTTCTCGAGCCTAGGAATTCCTGCCAAACACATTGTCAATAATACAATTGATTAAATATTAATAAATAAATAAATTATTATTTTATCGGGATTTATGATGTGACTAACGAATCCATTTGACGACTGATAACTCCAGTCATCTGCGTGGTCTATTGCTCCTTGACTTTGTTGACAAATTAAAGATAAGACACGAAAGATCAAACATCTTCACTCTCCTATGCATTCGGCAGCTCTGGAAACAGAAATGTCGAATATTAAAGAACGAAAACTTCCACTTGAATAAAAAAGGAGAATGGTATCACCCATGCTGGAAGAAATTCGTGTATGCACGAAACACAAAGTGACCTCTCTCTGACGAATTCGTATTCAGTCATACTTCCTTCCTTTTTAGTTAACTACACCGTTTGAAGACAATAAGCCTCAGATTCGTCATTCTCATCATCATCTACTACATTATCAGTTCTTAAGATGAGATTATACCTGGTAGAAGAAAATATTTATTGTAGAAAACGTAGTACACATTGTTACAACCAACGGACTTAGTCTGTTAAAAACGAGTTTGAACAATCATCATCACAAACCGATGACATGTTGAATAAATTAATTAACGATTTCAAATTAACAACGATCATGGTAAGTCAACCGAGTTGCTATGAATTAAGTCACTTAGTATCAGAAATCAAGCAACAAAAGGAGACACAGAACCAGATTCATGAAAAACGAAACCTGTCTTTAAATTCACTTCATATTGAAACAGACGTAAATCAAATTCTGAACATTTACGGACAAGCTGCCCTGTGTTCCCTTAGCATACATCAGAATGAAATATGGATCTTATACGACTGAGTAATACTAACCAATGGTTTTCGTATTGTTAGTGTCCTTCGATCGCCGTTGTACGAAAATTCCAAGGCATCTGTTGGGTCCGAGGACCTAACTATCTAAAAAGAGGACGGCGTTCTTCAATTCAAATTATCAGAGCAAATGAAATGAAAAATCTCGAACGAAAACTAAAACTTACATCTACGTACTACTTCAGGCATACTAGAATTACAAACTTGTACTTACTACTTAACTAGCTATTAAAATTATAGAAGGCAGAAAACAAAACGTTAAACATTGTAATTTCAACTACAGCCATAGCTTAACTGGGTTCTATGCCGATTTGCGCTCCCCAGATCAACCCCGCTGACGGGTGATTGCTGTGGCAAAAAGATCGATAGAAATAGCTGAGAGACGTGCGAAACAAAGGACCCGCATGGTGTGGTGGTGAAAGCGTTACTCCCCGGAAAGGACAATAGCGCGTTCGTTCCCCACCATAGACACCTGCGGTCCAGAGTTTTGCAAATATCTCAGCAACGTTGTGGTTGTATTTCGCTTACTTAGTAACCTGCCATGAAAATTATATAAGGCAGAAAACAAAACGTTAAACATTAACAATTAAGTTCAATTCGCAATTAATTAACTAAACAATTCAATCGATGATTACTTAGAGGACAATGGAAAAGCGTAAACACTTCGTAAAAAGGGTGATGCACGAGCTGAACGAATAGCAGTAAGAGCGTCGTCGTGAAATCTGTTTTGTACTTCTTCTGCACTTCAAAACGACCCAGTTCTTGACAGCACTGCGAAGAACGGTGAAAATTGAGTCGAACATGACAACCGCTGACGTTCAAGATCGAAATGAAGCCCCTAGACAATTTCCAGACTCCAAATCAATTATTTTGCTAAGATTAAAAACTATCTCATTCGACCGTTTTGATAAGATTTAAAACGTTTTCTTAAATAATACTATATGTCAAGGGCGAAAAACTCATAATAGGTGCCGAGCTACTGGTACAAATTCGCTTTTGGTAAATATTTAGGAGCCTCCTAAAACTCCAAACCGCCCTGACGTAGTCGCTAAAACCCACTTTTTATCGGACAACCTACGATCAAAAAGTAAATCTTTTTTGCAGGATTGCAGGATAAACCCAGCGAAGAGGAGAACTCGTGACAATGACCTTGCTAACACTCGCTAAATTCGTACAGCACCCATTTATCGAGGTCCTCAAACTTTTCAGTGCCGTCCAAATTACCAAGGACTACTAGATCGTGAATGTTAAATCCCTTTATCTTTTAAGTGCTTCTTAGAGGAACGATTTCAGTTGTTGTCTTCATATAGCCGCTGTCGCCTATGAGTATCCCTGACCCTATTCTTCATGAAGACCCAAATCTCCGGTACAAAAAATTCGTACCATCTGCATACTCAGAATTTGAAAGCCAGTCCAGACTACAATGGTATCTCCACTTGCTACCGTTGATTTAAATCCCAATTTGATTAGAAAACGTCGTTATAAACGGGTCTAAAATCATTGTAATCCATATTCCAAAAAAAAATGTGTCCAGAGAAATGGAGAAAAGAACTTACAAATGTGAATCTAACCGTGATTCCAACAACTCCCAAAAATTTCTCATTGTTTCATGAATTTCCAACGTTTTTTCAACAACTTTCAAAATTTTCTAAAGAAGAAAACTCTAAAACGAGCTCAAAAACCCAACAGAGAAGGCAAAACCATGTCAATTCCACTAAAATAATTCTTATAAATATTGTATTGTCGTTCGTAGAACTGGCGTACATAAGAGGGAAAGTATTTAGCAGGAAGTGAAATTAAGAAAAAAAACCAACCGATATGTTATGAGGAGCATGCGCTAAGCCTTGCACTTCTATTCGCTCAATCCATGTCTCGGTTTCAAAACTACTACCAGACGTTGGTTGACCAGCAATCACTGAATTGGTGGGTGATTCTGTTCTGAAAGCACATACAGGTGAATTTCACCAACTCTAATACACAAAGAGATACAAAAGTCTTACTTGTATTCTATTTCAGCTGATATATACGCTCCTTTCATGTAGTCATGTGTAGCCCCGTCATCAAGATAGACACTGCCTTTAGCATATCCCTTTCCGTCAAGAGCAATGAACAACGTTAGAGGATCCTGTGTGATAAAAAAATAACATAAACAAAACCCCAACAGCAAAACAATTGCAGAAGTCTGTTAAGTCTCACTTGTATCATAAGAGTTGACGCACGCCTAATCCGTTGCCAGGATGGTATAATAGTGCCTCCTCGCTGGAAAACTGGCACATGGGTAATCGGGACATCCACATGTAATACACCAGCCGTTCGTTCAATACCGGATTCCCAGTCAAACCAACGTGTTTTCTAATAAACATCTTTAAATAAAAGTAACCACATTTTTTTATTTAGTGCCTAGTCTATTTTCATGTCAGGGTACACTGTGAAATATTTCTACAATGATCCTAAGATGTATGCAAAACTCCGGACCGCAGGTGTCTACGGTGACGATCGAACACGCTAATACCCTTTTCGGGGATAACGCGTTCACCACCACACCAAGCGTGTCCTTCGTTTCGCCTTTCCCTTAGCCGTGGTTTTATAGGTGCATTCCAGAAAAGGCCTAGGATACTGGTAACACTTTAACTTCATTACGACTTTTTATCGACTCCAGTGTACCCTAGTCCTAGTGTGTGGCAGTGAGCATGTTAGCCCTCGAATAGAGTAATAGAGTGCTCGATCCCCACCGCAGACACATGCGGCCCGGAGTTTTGCAGATATCTCAGCATCATTGTAGTTTTGAACAAACTTCGAAACAGTGCTACAGAAATCGAACATAAAGTTGGAAGTCCAATTCATAAAGCAAATGGAGAAACACATTGAAAACCTTATTCTGTTCAGTTGGAAGAACAATTTTCACACTGTATGTGTCTTTCTCAACGACAGGGCGTACCAACAGTGCGCTACCGACCATCCAAGCCTCAAAAACAAAGGTATTAAAACGCAAAGGCTTTTGTGACGAATGCTTAAGTTCTAAACGCAACCAAAATGCTACATAAACCTTTTCTTCTTCATACAAGTTCTCCTCGTTAGGAAATTCAAACCATATCGGTCGCATAGGAGGTGCACCAGTGATCATATGCTCACGGAAAAGTGTGTACCTGAGAAAGTATTGGTTCAGAGCCACATTTTAACCTAAGATATCACGATATTTGATAAATTACAGAGACCGTAGATGATCAAACAGGAACGTGAAAGGTTACGTTGCTTATTTCGAAGACCACGACCACCCGTGGCAATTCATAGCTTGCGAAGCCGTGGCCTCCAGGTTAAACGTAAAAATCTCTCACTGGAGAGTAGCACAATTAAGGAAGATACCGACATCGACAAAAAGCATGCAGAAGACTACCGAAGGATTGACCGACTTTAAGGAAGTGGTAAAAATCAAAGATAATAAAGTGAGAACCGATAATGAAAAAAATTTACGAAGATGTGTTTGTGTCCGAAAACTCTCGAATAATATGTCAGCATGGTTGAGCACGAACAGCAGGCCATTGTCAATATTATACCTTTGCTTAAAAAACTGCAAATAAGCGGCAAAAAAAGACATTAAAGAATGTTGCAGCATTCGGCGAATCTGTAAAGGATTGGAAGCCATACGCAATCCCATTAGGATCTTGCCAACTACTAGGTAAGGATGAGTGGTCAAGATAAATAACCTATAGCCAGTGATCAAAGCACTGCCACGGCTTTTCACATGTTAAAGAATAAAGCTCCCGGCATTTTTCAATCCTTGAGGGATACGCCATGCATTCGACTTCATTAAGTATCGTTGGAGGTGACTGAATGCATACCTGGCCTTTATAATGACTCAAGGTGTCCTATCGATGTATCGAGTCAGTTCTGCTATCCTCTCGGACAAATCTGGTACCAATTTGCCAACCCCGGATGGAGGAGGACATGCTGCTTGTCATAATATAATAATTCCATTCAGGTGAAAATCAAGGAGTTGGTATTGTACGACATACCCACATAGTAATGGAACTCACTGACGTACGAAAAGGTACAAGATGCACCATGCCTCATCTTCATCAATTTTAAAAAAACCGCTAGCTCAGCATAAATGGAAATAACGGCTTTAAAATAACTTTGGACAGCGTATGGCAGCACTCAACACAGAAAAATCCATCATGGATTCTATAGTTACCTCACAAACATAACTTCGCATACTGTAACGAAATCAGCGATACAGAAAAGCAGAATTCGTGCGAATAAGCATCATCTTGTTAAAATTCACAGCCAGTCTCGAAAACTCGGCTCGGCTAGTCGACTGTCACGATTTACAACAAGATCGATTGGGCTTTTGTGTCACAATATAAAACCGTTTTTGTGGCACGAAGTAGTATCCTGGTGCAAGGACTACGAGTAAGTTACGTATATATGTCGTAACATTAACTGCTAGAAAAAAACCTTTAGTACGGAGTTCAAAGATTGCCAATCGCACATGGCCTCCAACCCTAAGATGAGCACAGAGTCTACGAAAAATATGACGATTTTGGTACTTCTAGAGCAATCCAAACCCAAGGAGAAACCTTAATAGGTGAGGCCGAATGCAGGACTTATTTAGTGCTCCGGTGAGTTTGACAATCAAGGACACGTGTTAAAGTCGACAATAGTGGTAGCATGAGATACTATACGTTGAATAATCCATGAAGGGCTTCTGTGAAGCTGCAAAGTAAAAAATTACACAAACCAAAATCACCCATTGCAAATATAACCAACAATAATCAATTACTGCAGGAAAGCTTACCAATATGGAAGTAAAGCATATCGTCTTCTGATAGCTTGGCGGATTGCTTGCATAGTTGGCCTTGAGGCTAACCACGGTTCACGTCTTTTGGTATCAATGTGAGCATGTGCCCTAAATACAGTGGTCAAAAAAACGCAAATACGAGCCACACTAGTGGAAGATAGCACAAAATCGTACATCAAAACCTCTGAAGAAATGCACTACCTCATCATTACTTTACTCCAGCTCTAAAACGTTTCTCCTTTGAAAGTAAAACAATATTTGATGTTCTAACAAATTTTATTAGGACAAATTCATTTCCCCAGGCTTTCACTTAGGCGTCGTAGCTATATAATCTACGACTTTGTCCTTTTCGTTTACACGAAGATAATTGGAGTAAAGGTATAATTCTTTGGAGTCGTTGAAGAAAAACCATGCCATCCACCAGATGAGGCTTGCCCCAGAAGCCTCAGCAAAACGTTTACAAGACAAGATCCACATGAAGAACCACTGATGGCAATCGATTGTACAAGGTGGCAGGCCCTTTTAGTTTACTCTCATAATCAAGACTACTCATGACAACTAACAATTCTTGAATCACTTCTCTTAACATCGCAGTCTCCGGTGAGACATAGCATAATGAATTCGGATAGATTACTATAAAATAAAACTTTTACTTGCTGATTATTTCTTTTCTACTACAGGGTACTATGTGAAATTCAACTAGAAAGATGCTGAGATATGAGCAAAACTCGGAATCTCAGCTGGGTTCCCAACCCGTTATTACAATTACAGAGGACTTACGTGCTCTATACCATGTCAACTGATGCCCCTTGCTTTGGCTTCGTCTCAGCTAGTTTTTACTCCAAAAAGAATACGCAGTACGTAAAAATTAAAACATTACGAAATGGTTTTGCATAAATGCTCTCACCGTTATCCCACGGGTTCGAGCATGGTTTTTTTTCAGATACCCCAGCTACAAAGGGTGATCATAAGGAAACAAATACAGTGGATGAATCTTCAGAGATTGGTAAGAGCGTCCCCAACATCCCATTGCGCTTTTTGAGTTAAAACTCCCAAATTATCTCTGCAGAGCACAAACAAAATAGCCACTGCATCCAGTTCAAAGCACAAGATTGTATACACCTTATAAACCAATATCTTTCACAGCCACGACTGTTTCCACACCCTAACATAGATGTCATTTGTTCTCCTTTCCAACGTCTAACATGTTGCTTCTTCGGTTAAGATCCGTACAACACCCAGACAGACCAGAATCGAATCTGAGAATCTGAAAAACCTTCCGCAACTACTCATCAATACACTGCCGGACTTTCGACACGTTACCTGTTAAAATTCAAGGTTCCGAAGCAATGAGAAACCAGCAGGACTGTGTTGCTACAGAAGAAGGGAAACCCTTGATAATATGACACTGGCAACTATCGCCCATTTGGCACAACGTCTATATTACACATGCTCTTCACTCAAGTCGTTCTGAACAGAACCAACAGACCATAGAATGAAGCCGAGTTGTGTCAGCAATGAGTATTTTCAAATGGTCAGCATTATGAGTCACAACGAAACAAAGTGAAGAAAAGTTAGATTGACACAATGGAGACGACGCATAATTTTGCGTGGTCTGCCTATAGATTAAGCTTAATTTTCGGCTGTTGCATACCTCCTGGTCCATCAGACATGTACGCTAGTGTTTTGAGAACCAGTAGGCTTAAGAGATTGAAAACGTCATAGGAATACAGAAAAAACTTTGTTCTATCGCTCCATTGGTAGAAACGGTATGTATGCTTCTATTTACTACACAGTACTATGGCCCGTCATATAAACACATTACTGGTGGCAATATGGGAGCTTTAGAACTTATTCTGAGCCTATTTTTCTATATACTATACCCGTCCACTTTATCCTATAACTACGAATGATATCACCTGTTCTTCCGTTGATTGTCGAAGTGCTTGGGCGTTCCCTGTCGCGTGCAAGAGTAATCCAGTGCGTTCTGTTCTCTCCAGGGACCCGTTGAGCATCTCACGTTTCTTCTAGGCTTTTCGTGAAGAACTATGACTAACGCGTCGGTGGTCTTCCTGCAGTACGTTTGACATCTCAAGGAACTAGTCACTAACGGCTCCTCTCTATCGGTTGTCGTTCATGCGCATTATGTATCTGGTCCATCTTATCTTCGACAGTTTGGCGTATAGAACGGCACCTTAATTTTTTGATCGTTGACGCCGGCAGGAGCTTTTCATTACTTTCTTCACATGTATGACACGGGATACTCCTAGCTCCGCCCTTTCAAATGCGCTCTGAGTAATGCCGAGCGATCTTTCATCCTGCTGACGCAGCGACCAGGTACCTGACGCATACATTAGGGAAAGAAGAATGGTGGAGTTGAGAATGTGGTCGGCGGGGTTGTGCTTTCTTTGTTCTTTTCAATGCATCTTCGATGCTCTTGGAAGCTCCCGAACCGCTCATTTCCTTCTGCTCAGTTCTGGAGCTAAGTCGCTCCTCATGTTGATTTTCCGGCCTAGACAGACATAACTGAGTATTCCAAGTGAATGGGACACGACTTTATCAAAATCGGCAAGAATACGTACCGCTTGGCTAATGTTTGGTGTTATAAGGACGATGTCATCAGCAAAGCGAAGATGATGTAATTGCCGACCATCGATTTGCACTCACATGTTATCCCATTCCAATGTTCGCACGACGCTCTCAATGGCGGTAAACAGTTTTGGCGAAATGGCATCGCTTTGTTTAACCCCTCTTTTGACGTCAATGTTAATCAACATCCTTATAGCGGTTACAATTGAAATAGCAGTCATTTGCTAGTCAAATTACCGGTCAAGGTACTCGTTCAAGAAAATGTACATATACATTTTTAATTGAAGAATAAAGCTTTCCCAGTTGACGCGCGGTTCAATATCTGAGTTAGACAAGTTATCGAATTTCTACAAAACGTGCTGGAAAAGGTTTCTTCGTGCCAAAATAAAGCATCACAAACGAAAAAATTGGCGTCTACAGAACTCATACCGGTCACAGTGTCCCATTACAAATGGCACCTATTACCTCTCCTCTAAACAAACGCGTTAAATGTGCCATTTGTCTCATTTCGCCATTTCGTAAGAGCTTAAACTTACTCGAGACCAAGGCGAACACAACCCTGCACAATCGGGGGCGTCTCTTCTCAGTACGTTTATGAGTTATGTGGCAACTACACACTCAAAATTTCTCTATTCAACAAATACATTATTACAATTCGCGTAAAAGTATTAGACGAGCAATACCACATCGTCAAAATTGTTTCGAGTAACTACACAGAATATCACGGGAAAACAAACGGGATAACACAGAACTGAAAGTCGACGACTACGAGCTGCATCGTCTTTGTCTTGCTGGTGATAATGTTCTTGTAACACCAAGCATTATCCATGGTCTTTGGCTAAATCCTATGAAGATGAAAGGGATGGAAAACAGACTTGTTTCCGTTGAGCCATCCACATTCAAGAAATATCTCCAAATTTTTTGAACTATGTGCATTCGAGTCAAAAAGTTAACATAATATGGCCAACCAATTGGGTGAAAAGTTGAGCAAGTGAGCAGAACGAAGTGAGCCGCCAGTGAAACTTAAAAAGGTACCGAAGAAGTAGCGAAGAAGAAAAGCAAGTGAAAATCCATTCATCTCCAAGACTGCGATTCCAACTTAACCTGACTCTGAAACCTGGATAATATGTAATCAAAACTAAAGACCACCCGTTTCGCATATCACCAGCAGCTGAGAGAAGAAGTCCAATGTTTCGATTTACTTCGGTCGCAAAAAATCATAGCCACTGTAGCACAAGTATGGAAAATACAACCCAATAAAAACATGAAGATGAAGACAAATCGTGTATAAGAGAATAAGAGTATATATTTGATCAAGTTTCGTTCCTGTATGGTAACAGATACCGTTAATTTCAGTGTTTTCCTGTTAATAAAATACTTCCACAATTCCAACACCTGAAGAAAAACTACAAGAATACCTGAAAAACGGTTGGAATGAGCCTGCTTGATACCAACGCGTAAGGAGCTGCTCGTCAGGATTGCCAAAGAATCCCCCAACATCTGCTCCTATAACATTGTGGCGAACATCTCAAACAGAAAAACTGCAATGCTCAGTTTAAATTCATTCTTAATAAACCATTTTAGCGATTACTTTCTAATACTATCAATGTCTCTGGACCGCAGGTGTCTATAGTGGGGAACGAACGCGCTATTATCCTTTCCGGGGAGTAACGCGTTCACCACCACACCATGCGGGCCCTTTGTTTCGCACGTCTCTCAGCTATTTCTATCGATCTTTTTGCCACAGCAATCACCCGTCAGCGGGGTTGATCTGGGGAGCGCAAATCGGCATAGAACCCAGTTAAGCTATGGCTGTAGTTGAAATCACAATGTTTTAACGTTTTGTTTTCTGCCTTCTATAATTTTCATGGCAGGTTACTAAGCGAAATACAACCACAATGTTGCTGAGATATTTGCAAAACTCTGGACCGCAGGTGTCTATGGTGAGGAACGATCCTTTGAGGAAAATGCGGGTCCTTTGTTTGGTGTTTGGGCATGGTGTGGTGGTGAACGCGTTACTCCCCGGAAAGGATAATAGCGCGTTCGTTCCCCACCATAGACACCTGCGGTCCAGAGTTTTGCAAATATCTCAGCAACATTGTGGTTGTATTTCGCTTAGTAACCTGCCATGAAAATTATAGAAGGCAGAAAACAAAACGTTAAAACTATCAATGTCCTTTCGCCATGAAATTGTGTATATTTACTCATTTCACCACTGTGATCTTAAATGCGGAAAACTGCGAAGAGTAAAGTATACTACATACCCACAAAAGGCACACCAGACACCGACAATGATAACAACATCGCAGCCGTAATGGCTAAGTGATCCCAGTCTGCAGTGTTATCTCCTGTCCATACTGCGGCAGTACGTTGGGTCCCCACAAAGCCAGATCTGTGACAATAAGCAAATAGTAGAAACCAGCCACAACGCTTTCAAACTATAGCCATTTTAAACAAACCGAGTAAGTATGAATGGACGGTCCTTACCACCAGTGCGTTGCATTTGGCCTTGGAAAGTGGAGGAATGTTGCCATAAGCCATACATATTGTGCACCTTAAAACAATCATAAATCAAAAGGAAATCATATAAGGACACGAACCAACTAAACGTACTTCTCGGTGTTCAATACCACCAAAGTGAAGGGCGTCCTTATTCATCGTTACTTCTGGTCCACTAAAAACCTAAAAGCACAAGTAAAGAACAACCTCATCACGCTCTCGATAAAATAGTGTTAAGAGTATTGGTCAGAAAACGTACTGAGGGCTCATTCATATCGTTCCAAGTGAAAAGATTCGGAGTTGATCCGATGTAACGTTCAAATGCAAATTGAGCAGCCCAATATTGGCGCGTCTAAAACCTGTTTAACTTGCTTTGAAGCTCAAACATATCACTGCAGATTACAGCATATTTACCTGAGGATTGAGAAAGTCTAGATAAGCACTTGATCCAGGCCAACAATGGCCTTCAAAGTTGGTGCTCCCATCAGATTTCTTTACATACAATTCCAAATCCTTAGCATCCTTGTATATTGGGTAGTTGTTATCAATTTTGATATGAGGATCGATAATGGTTACCATTTTGCGCCCCTTAAAGGAAACGGTGTAAATCAAAGGATGCAAGGAAGCAAGGAACAATAAACTCAATTTACAGAAATACGACTATAATGATGCTGAGATATTTGCAAAACTCCGGACCGCAGGTGTATGCGGTGAGGAACGAACGCGCTATTATCCTTTCCGGAGGCTAACGCGTTCATCACCACACCATACGGGTCTTTCGTTTCGCCTGTCTCTCAGCCAGTTTTCTCTCTACCAGTGCCATCAGCAAACACCCGTTTCGCAATTCACTTCAATTCATAGAATTTTTCAGCATACCTTGGCAGCCACTCTATTTACCATTTCGCGTGGATGTGGGAACTTGTGCTCGTCCCAAGTGAAGTACCTTTTACCTTCGGTATGCTCGATATCCAACCAAATTACATCCATCGGTATATCATACGCGTCGAATTTCTCGTTTACCTGATAAACGTATAAAAACAGTTTTTTCTGGAACAGTATTAACGAAGAAAGATAAAGTACGGTCCACATAGAGGCTTATTACTTGGATACTTAGATGGCCCGACTTCACTGGTTATGCGGGACCCAGCATAATTTCCAT
Organism: Angiostrongylus costaricensis; assembly: GCA_900624975.1. Classification (NCBI taxonomy): domain Eukaryota; kingdom Metazoa; phylum Nematoda; class Chromadorea; order Rhabditida; family Metastrongylidae; genus Angiostrongylus; species Angiostrongylus costaricensis. Next base: position 11,801 of record UYYA01004062.1, on the reverse strand, counting down.
TCTTTTCGCAGTTTTGCTGGTTAGCTCTTGTGGTTACCTGGAGTAACAAGGTCGGCCCAACAAAAGTCTGCCCTCTGGTTATCACCACCACAGGTAGTCGCCGCCCTTGTTGATAGGAGTGAGATTTGCCACCAGGTGACTGGTTTCATATCAAGATGGTGGTAGATCCTGGTATTGGTTTACTCCTAGAAGAGCTTCCCGACGGAAACCCCGGACTCATTCTCAGCTTGAGGGCCCTGCTTAGGGATGAATAGTCCCACTGTGCCTTGCAACCTGACACCCAGGAACACCTTTCAGCCACAATGAGACGATAAACTGTTGGGAGGTGAAAAATTATGGCAATTTGAAAAATAACAGATGGAATATGAATGAGTTTTTAAACCTGATCCACGTCCTCCTCATCATTGTAGTTCCATCGTGATTGATGATAACCTATAGAGAAAATAGGAGGAAGAGGGGTTACCTGCAACTAGTCGTAAAAATATTTAATAAAATAAAAAAGAGATTTATGGATTAGAAATGGACAAGAACTTTTCCATAGATACGAAAACACACTCCAGTTATTCGTGATAGTTGTCGCTGAATATCACGTGGTCCAGGACCTCCAAAGAAAAAAACGTCCACTATACCGGTTTCGGACATGAAATGTGCATCAAAATGTGGGACACCTTCTACAGGCATTACCTAAAACTTCACAAAACTATAAAGCAAAAGAATAAATGTTTAGTCTAACGAGCTAGCGTCAAAACGTAACGTAAAACCACGCACCCTGTCTATCACGCTACGAAATAACCCTTTCGAATCTGCTGAAGATTGTGTATCGATCCACGTTTCAGCAGCATTCAACCTCAACAAAACAGCTGATTAAAGGAAAAAAGTTCTAACAATGATAATGATAAGCATAAATACACCACTAGTAAGTTATGAACAGTAATCTGAAACAAATCGTCACCTTTTCTACTTACCACTATTCAAAGATCATAATAAAAATTTAATGGACTGGCTATAGTTGACAGTACATAAAAAAAATCTTGCTTTACTAATGAAGCATGAAATCTATCCTCCTAACGATTAACCTCCTCATCGTAGCTGGGAGGTGTTTCTGGGTGTCGGCCTGCAATGTCCAGCAGGGTGATTCAATCTTTTAGCAGAGTCTAAAAATCTGAGAAGAGATCCGGTATTTCCATTAGGAAACCTAGTAAATAGTAAACTAATCCTAGGATCCACCACCGTTCTGGTATCAAACAAGTCGGGCCCCCGACCGCTTGTGGTGGTGAAGACCTGGGGCTGACTTTGGCTAGGCTGACCTCGGGACTCCAGGGAACCACAATCGCTAAACCAGTAGAACTATGAAACAGTGGAAATTCTGCTAGGGCCAGCACAACCAGTAAAGACGGGCCATCCAAGTATCCAAGCAGGTATCCAATATGAAATCTATAGCGAATTGAAAGGAGATTAGTAGAACTAGCTATTTACTTCCACATACGGTTAGATAGGGTAAAATTACAGACAAAACCTCAACTAGTCAAGATAAAATCCATTAAATAAAGAAAACTGCTTCATGTTCAATTAAAAGAAAAACTTCAAAGAAACAGCACAATAAATGTGGAACCTGAAAAGACAGAAAAGCTTACCAAAGTGCCCCTAAAGTTGCATTTTTCCTATGTGCGACTATATATGGCACTGAAAGGTAGAGCGACATTGGATTGCCCAGTTCGTACTCGAACACATCAAGATTGTACAATCTGAGATGAAAAGACAGATGTACTAAATAAACATCCAATCATTTTCTCAATAAATTAGGTACCTAAAAGGATCCGTATTGCCGACTGTGGACTTCAAAGCAAATGAATCAGCATGTTCTGGTAGACCATATGCGTTCCGGAAACCGATGAATGAAATATCAACCTTGAAATGGTCCTCACTACAGAATGTTGCTACACATTGTTAGGGGCAAAGTGCAAAAACAGGAGACTTTACATGAACTTACTCCAATGCTACTGGATCCAAAAGGCTTGCTATCTGTAAAACTCTTAAAACTCTCCTCCCAGAAGTTCTCTGGATATTCTTTCCCTTCCTCCTTTACACGATATTGTTCGACCTAGAAATAGGTGAAGATAAAGGATAAAGGGCAAAGCTCTCAGCGTTGATCAATCCTTGAGGAAATGCTTCATGCACTCGACTTCACTAAGCATCGCTGGAAGTGATCAAATGCATATCTGGTCTTTAAAATGACTAGCGGTGGCCTACCGATGTGTCGAGCCAATGTTGCTATCCTCCCAGACAAGTCCCGTACCAATGTGTCGACTCCGGAGGAATGGAAGGCATGGTAACCCTGGGGCGTGGGGTCGATCCTATGTGTATTGCACGGCGCCTCCGACCACTGCCGCATATGGGCCACAAGTTCATCACAGTTACGAAGGACAATATGGCTGTTCCAAAGATAGAAGCACAACTAGCTACCAGAGATGAGAATGTTAAGGTGCAGGTGAAAATACTAACTAAGCGTAACACGTTTTTTACCTTCAGCTTACCATCCCTATTCATTTGAGCCACAAGTTCACCATATTCGTTATAAACATCCATAAAAAACGGCTTAAACGTAACGACAACCTAAATGCACTCCATTTAAGAAATCCCTAGGTGGAACCCAATGTCATAAGAAGTCCTAGAATTGGTGCTCACCTTCAATTTCCCGTCTCCTGTTGTTAAGTGGACAGAACCACTTTTAATCTCAACATTGGAAAAATCTACCTAAAGCAAAAGTAAACTATAACAAGCGACTAATCCTTACTCTAGTCAACAAAGAAAAAACAGCATGATTTAACAGAACCTCTCCAGGTTCGCCATCCAGTGCTTCAGCTGGGACAAAACGCTTCCTGATACTCTCTTCAGATTCATCTATTTGGATACGAACTGATGCATCCTAGAAGAGGTTTGAATTTTAGGGTTCATTAGATATCAAAAAGGCCAAGCACTAAAGTTCGCAACACAAACAGCAGAAGTTGAAATTTTGAACTTCTTTAGAACACAACCATATAATTTAGAAGCCGATCATATCCTATTTTTCAAATGTTGAGAATGGTCACCTAGGACTCGAAGGAGGTAAAAGAATTTAGGATAATGCTCTCAGTGGTGACCAGTTACTGAAGGATTCCCCATGCATTCAAATTCAATAAACATCGTTAGAGGTGATTGACTGCATGTCTGGCCTTTACTCGTCGTGGCCTACCAATGTACCGAGACACTACTACTTTCCTCCCAGACAGTTCTGGAACGAATTTGTGGAGCATGGAAGAAGGATGGAGGTCTTGGTGAACCTGGAGCACGGAATCGAACCCATGTGTATTGCAGGGTACCTCTAACCACTGCGCTGCACGTAACTCTCTAAGGAGGTACGCTTCCAACAATAATCTCTGAGAAAAGCTTAACTTAAAAATCAGGAATACTAAATGGAGTGGCAACTATGACAAACTCCCCAACGGTTTACGGCCTCATCGTGGGTGGGAGGTCTTCCTGGGTGTCGGGCTGCGGCATACAGCGAGGAAATTCATTTCACTACAAGGTCTCTCAAGCTGAGGAGTCCGACGTTTCCATCGGGAAGCCCAGATAAGAGCGAATCAATACCGGGATCCACCACTGTCATGGTATCAAACTATCTGATCCACAACATCGGCGACTGCTTGTGGTGGTGGAGACCTGGGAAAGACTTCGGCTAGGCTGACCTCAGGACTCCAGAGAACCACAATGGCTAAATCAGCAAAACTTCGAAAAAAATGGAAAGCATGCTGGGGTCCGTACAACCAGTGACGACGGGCCACCCGAGTATCCAAGTAAAGAACTAGGGCAAATGATTAGTTTATATAAGATACACACTAAAGGTCCTCTAGAATCCATCAATAAAATCGAACTATGAGATTTTACGCCTTGAAGAGCTACTAGAAGAATAACCGTTGTACTGCACACTGTACTGCCCTACATTTATTCACTCACCTTAAGGCCGTAAAGTCGGAAGGCAAGCTTGCCTTCAGAGTTCTGCAATATCGCATCGATTCTCGATCGAACAGACTTCAACGATTGCGGAACTAATTCATAACCAGTATTTTCCTTAAGAGAATTGTTTTGCGAGTTCCTAGGTCGTGCTGTTAAAGTAAAGTTCCTGGATTAAATCGATTCCTGAGCCTCCTCAGGACAAGGAATATCCTTCTTCAGTCCAATAAAACTAACCGAAATAGCCCGATGTCGCTTACAAAAACCCGATTGTTCGCATGTTTTGAAATCTTCTCGCCTAACGGCTAAAGTGCCAATCAGAAGCACTAGTAGAACTACCCTCCGACAGACCATAGGGTAGACTCGATGTACCCTAAACTATAGGATAACAACTGGTCTAACCGAACAAATATAGATATCTCGAGAGGGAAATGAAAGCACTGTAGCGAAGATTCCCACGCTACAAGGAAAAATGTGCGTTTAGACAGATCAGACGACTTAAAAGCAAGCAGAGTAACAAGAAAAATGAGAAAGAGAAATTTAAATCCATATAGAAACCCATAAAGCGTTAGGATCTCGATAAGGACTATAACTACTAGCTCTGCATTGTGACGTCGGGTTACGGGCGTTTCGGAGCTCGTTACGATATTTGTCCGCAAATGCAGACATCCAATTGATGTAATGTGGACGACTGATTTTGGATGCAATTTTGCTATGCTGGGACTGAATCCAAGGAAAAATGAAGGATGAAACTCGGCATTGATCAATCCCTGAAGGCATCATGCTTTCGATTTCATTACGCATCGTTGGAGGTGACCGAATGCATATCCGGCCTATACAGTGACTCGTGTTGACCTACCGAAGCATTGGGCCAGTGCTGCTATCCTCCCAGACAAGTCTGGTATCAATTTGTCGATCCCGGAGGGATGGGAGGCTTGTTGGGCCATGGGAGTGGGGGGAAGATCTCATGCATATTGAAGGGCGCCTCCGACAACTGCGCTATACGCACTCAATCTGAATAGCAATTTTAATCAAAAGCAGAGCCTTTGAATCTATAAATTTTCGTTAGAAACGTGGAAGTGTTTGCTTCTACAACTAGTGTGGATTACTAGTCATCTGGAAACGTCGAATTCCTCGGGGCATTTCCAGATGACTAGTCCAGATGACTGGGTTCGGTTGTGGAACATTCTCTGACAAAGAGTTATCGAGATGTGTAAAGAAACAGTAATCGATTGGAAAAAGGTGGTGTATATTGGAGAAGGTAGAATTTCTTAGGTCTAACACCTACAGGTTTTCTTGATGAGCTCATAATAAGTTACTATGCCCTTTCTTTACAAGAGCTGATATCTCCTCTGTGACAGCTCTTCTACGAAGACTCCTAGGAAACAAATCTGAAGGAGGTAAAGTTCGCCGAAACCTCGCCTTTTGTGAATAAAGAGTAAAGTAAACAGCGAATTACTGTAAAAAAGGTTTGGGTTATTACAACGTTCTCGAGCAGTGGAATGACTAATCATGAAATTTCACAAAGGAATCGCTGTCTCTCGAGGAATCCGGCTGTCTAGGTAGAAAATTTCTTTGCGATCCACAAAGGCAGGTAACTTTTTGTGCTGACGAGCAGAAAACGGCCTACACCAGGTTTTCATGTTCTGGGATTACCGAGAAAAACACGCTCGAGTAGTATTCAGAATGTTAGTGGGAAGAGGATACGACTAGGCCTCAACATGCTGGAATCCACACATGAGTTAGACCCTCCATTGATGGCGGCTTCAAAACAACGGAACGAGGAAATACACGATATGTGAGAATAGGTCATTTCCAAGAAAGTTGATACTCTACTGTCGAATCCGCTCTCAACAGAAGTGGTGAACTGGCGATGTGTCGTCATGATGCTGTTACACTAAAATGATAAAGGATAAAGCTCCTGTCGCTGATCAATCCCTGAGGGATACGTCATGCATTCGACTTCATTAAGCACCGTTTGGAAGTGATTGAATGCATACTTTGCCTTTGTAATGACTCACAGTGGCCTACAGATGTATCGAGACAGTGCTGCTATCCTCCCACTCAAATCTGGTACCAATTTGCCGACCCTGGAGGAATGGAAGGCTTGATGGGCCATGCGCGCGGGGATCGATTTCACGTGTGCGCTGCAGGGCGCCTCCGACCACTGCGCCACACGCGTCCTTCTTGGTTCAGTAGTAGTTGGAATTCATACGTATGACAGGCCAATCGTTTGGCAACAAGCGATCACAGAGTGGTACCGACTTCGCCCATGTTAGACAACTCTTTGATGCGGACAGGATGGTCAGGATGATCTAAGGATGATGAGAAGAGTAGACAATACGTGCAACAAGCTTCTGTGGCAGTAGCAACGATTTTTACGAGGGTTATAGAGCACAATTTCTGCAGTAGTCCATGTTGTTCGACTTCTCGAAAATTCTTGAAGCTCTTTGATTTTGGCAAAAGGCTAATATTTGTTATGAGCTTACAGAACATATTCAGTATACTGAACCGTCAATGTGCAAACCTCATGGGTCACCTTTGTCTGGTGAGATACTACCCGTGGTCCTTTACAAGTTAAAAACATTTCTTCTGAAAGTGCGCATTATTGATTATGAGACGTGTGTATTGTTAGCTACTTCCAACTTGAAGAGAATCGCCTGAAGTTTTCTACCCTTGGACATATTCTCATGGTTTCTATGCCACCTTGAGAAGAAAGAATTCGGAGTAATTGAAGTGTTAGAATGATGGCTGATGTTCAATGAAGATATTTTTTGGGTCATCTTTAAAAGTCGGTATCTAAACCTCAAGTTAGAAAATATATTTTTTAATGTCATGTGTTGGGAAAGTAGATCTATGATTGTAGTATTTGCTAATGGTTTCTTAGTTGTCCTGAACATGAATATAGTGATTTGCAATAATTATTATGATGTCTTGGCTCCCTAATTTTTTAATGGTGAGGTTAGATTCACGGCCGCGATTTCTGACAGTAGTGAATTTGCGTGTGCTTAGAAAAATCCGTAAACAAGACGTAGTCTTACAAAACATAACCTTAATCGTACCCTCGATGCGCGATCTTATGAGGTACAAAGACTAGGATGGGAATGGAAAACTAAGATGGACGTAATTGGACGAATCAAGACACTGTAACGATTAAGAAAGTTATGGCAAAATCGTGCTAAGCGCAGTGACTAGTGGTGCTGCGGTGTACACATGGTCATTGTTTCGATCTCGAGACCAAGGCTCGTCAAGGGTTCCATCTCATTTGTGTGGGGAAATTGGTACAAGACAAGTCTGGGAGGATATCAAGCAGCATTGACTCGATAAATCGGTAGGCCACCGCGAGTCATTGTATCGGTCAGATATGCTTTCAGTTACCTGTAACGATGTTTAGTGAAGTCTAGTGCTGAGGCATCCGTGAGGGATCGGTCAACGTTGAACGCTTTATGCTCATCAAAATAAATTGAATTTCCAAATAATTATTGCCACTCCCGTAAAGAAAGATTAAGCGAGGAATGGAACAAAAGAATGTAGTGCAGAACTACAATAACTTTGTAAACAACCCGGGTTCCTCGTGAAGTAGAAGACGTGAGTATTTTTTAGGGCCGAACTTTGTGGGAATCCGCAGATCTTACGATGAAGGAATTACTGTTGAGCTATAACACCTTTGCTATCGGGATGCAATCAGAGCATCTTGCGATGTGGGGTCAGTCTTATCAACATTTTGACCAGTTCAGTAAATAGATAAATAAGATGCTAGGAAATCTTTACGTTTGACAACTGAGTAACATAGGTACCTCTTTAGATGCAAAAGGCAAAATTAGTGAAAGAAATTAATGGATAAGAATGGTACGTCGGGTAACAAATTTATTTGCGCGAATTCTATCATTCGTTGCCGCCTTGAAGCACGGCAATTTTAACAAACTCTGATATTATTCTATTACTTACTTGGATAATAGGACGGCCCGTCATCATCGGTTGTGCGGGCCCCAGCATATTCTCCGCTTTTTGAAGTTTAGCTGGTTTAGCCGTTTTGTTTCCGTGGAGTGCCTAGGTCAGCCTTGCCAACGTATGCCCCAGATCGTTACCGGAACAGACAGTCGCAGCACTTGTGGAACAGAGGGAGATTTGCCTCCATACGACTTCGACACCAGGAGGACGGTGGTAGATCCTGGTGTTGGTTTACTCTTAGCTGGGCTTTCTGTTGGAAACGTCAGACTCCTCAGCTAGGGGGACCCTTACTGGTGAGTGGGATGATAACCCCGGCTGTACATCGCAGCCTGACACCCAGGAACACCTCCGAGCTGTGATGAGGCTGTAAACCTGTTGAGAGGGATATATATGCATACTATATATATATATATATATATATATATATNTATATATATATATATATATATATATTTACATGCACATTTATATATATGTATATAGAAAACTGCAGTCTTGAGCGACGGATACATGTAGATAACACTTGGTTAAATACTTAGTTTACCTCCGATGTAGACTGGTTCAAGAAATTCTCCTATTCGGCTATTCACGAACTTGATGGAACGGCTTCGTCTGCTGCTTGGAGCCCTGTTATCTTCAGCTGTTATCAACATTTTGAATGCTGGGCATATGTATTTTACGTGGGAGAGCGAGAGGACCGGGTTGGGGAATTGTCGGGTCGTCACTACAGGTATTTACTGGGTTTCGTTGATCGAAGGGAAGTTTCCTGCCTTCGACTAGGCGTGGTCCAATAGACAGCGATTTCTGTGAAATCAGTGAGCATTGCGATTGGCCGACTTCCCTATCGATGAAAATGTAACAAGCTACGTAGGCTAGTTACAGTTGAATATGAGCTATTATTACTTGATATAAGAAGTCGACTCTGTTAGAATGTTGATATATTTATTCATATGATCTTATAAACTGATCTTCTTGAGCTGACGCAAGCTTGGTGCAGGTCTTCGCTATCGTTGTCGTTGTTTTTGATGTTGTTGGTCGATGGCTGACGTTTCGGCGACTTCGCCTTCCTCAGAGCCTGGACGTATTTTAAATTAAAATATTTTCATTATTCGGTGGAAAAAGGTTAAAGTATTAATTGAAGACCAAACTTTCAAATAGACGCCATATTGAACAGAACGGCCACTCACCGTGGCGTTACGCGTGGGACTGGCTCACACGTAGTTCACGTGTGGTCGCGAGCAAGACACGCTCCGGGGTCAAAATATCATTTTGAAATATGGCGCCAGGTCACGCGTGATAGTGAGGCATTCGTCTTTCCGGTTCATCTTTGGATTTTTGAAATTTATCTGATCTGTTAGAATGTTTTATTACATCATGAGATGCAATGGCCATTATAGTAGTGATGGAAATTTCAGCTTGTCTGCAGCAGGAAACAGACCCTGTGAAAGGCGAGGAGAACGAATAGGATGTTCATCTCGGTCATTTATAAATGGGTAATTGCTCGTTCTATGTTTGCCACGTTATTTCGGGACAATTACTCTAAGAGTTTCATAAAATCGATAGGAGTTATGAATCCTCAGAACATGAATAGTTACATAACTAGTCGGAATTGTTTACAGTTACCACCATTTCTTCCCCAGTCCAACCAGCTTTATTCCACGCTGCTTAAAGTTTCCACGCATGTCGAATGTCTTTCTTCAATTAACGTAGCTAAAAAAAGCTTCATAGCGTTTGTCATTGAGCACTTATCTCTGCAAAAAGTTGTTGGCGTATGCTGATAGTTTGGCTGATTCATTCATCGTCGTGTTTGACTGAAATATCTTGGTACTTCATGCTGATGATTTTAATTGAATTTGAACTCAGTTCATAATGCATACGAACCTTTAACAAATAATTCTTTACTTTCCGCGAGCATTAGGTAACCGGACTTCTTTAAGTTAATCGAAATCCTTAGCACTCATTCACTACTTTTCCAAATTGCCAATGCTGAACGCCGTTCCACTACGATGATCCGATTTCTGAGATCTGTAAGGGATGAACGAAACGATTGAAAACTTGTTGAAGACCCGAGCCTGGAATGATTGAGTAGTTTCCCAATCACTTTTGTTAGATCACAAATACATCTAAATTGCCTTCATTACAACTCATCAACTTTTTATTTCATAGGCATGGCAGGAATGATTGAACGCATATCTGGCCTATACTGTGAGTTGAAGCGGCCTTCCCATGGTTCTGGAAATTTGACGGCTTGATAAATACTGCGTTCGAACTAGCGATCAATCCGATATTGAAGGGCGTGAAGGCCGTCTACAACCACTGCGCTACACTACGATGTCATGGTGAATGTTCTCGTCACAGAACTTGTCTTTTTATTCTTCGGTGATAACAAGAATTTTTCCAGCCTTTAGCTAAATCAAAACTTCGCACCAAGAAGAGGTGAATTGGTCCGCCACAGAGTAATAGCATTGCAGAGGCATCGAAAGCTCACCATCTTTTAATAATGAGGATATGATCGATTTCCACATGATTCGCCTGTTTGAAGGCTTTTGTCCAACTTCGATTTTCTTTATTGTAGAAGGACGATTTTTCATGGGAGAAGCGTGCTTTGGAAAAGAGCCCAGCAAGACCGTTTTTATTCCGATTTCGATCTTCCGTTCCAAATCCTCCCATACCCCATTCATTTTTGTTGGTCGTTCTTAATCTAGCGTTAACGACTTTATAGAAGAACCTCTCATTCTTGACTATTTCCTAGGGTAGACTAAATTGCGCAATAATTGTCTTTAATCAGATGCACAATTGGTGAATAGCAGCTGACGATACTTTTTTGACACAGGTGTTGAAAATGAATATTGGGCTTGCGATATGATAGATGATCGTATGAAACGAAGTGATGGACAACAGATTTGTGTATGACGAACTCCACGCCACACCTATTTCGTTATGAGACCGTTTCCTCACGAATAATAACGGGCCTGCCACTTCCGCGGTTTCTGTTGGTCTACTTGCTTCTTTCTTATCTAAAGTGACAGCTAGAAGTAATTTGGTAAAACCTGTGGCGCCAGCAGGGACGTGAACGTGAGCATCTGAGGCGGCAGTTCCAGTGAGGAGCAAGAAAAGACAGTCTCCATAAACATCGTGGTTGTGTTCGTATGCTCTGCCTCCTACGACGTCCTGCGAAACTCTGAATCTAATCGCCTCTCAGCGGTTATTTCATCGCTTTACATCATAGACGAGAACATCCTGTGTGCGAAGGTTTATTGCTGGTTGGGTAATCTCTTCTAGATTTTTGACCGAGCACTGGAGGCGCGTTTTCAGGTCCTCACCTTGGTAGATCTTCTGAATCCCAGAGAACTTTTTTCGACTAGTGATTCCAAAAACAATATATAATATGATTAGAAGGATAGAAAAAAAGAAAGAAATAGAGATACTTAGTGGAAACCTCATAGAAAGCGGCTCTGAAGAAGGCGAAATTCGTCGAAACGTCAGCTTAATCGTGAACAAAGAATAGTAACACCTCGCGTTTGCTCAACAAAAATACGAACAAAATCACTTGATCAATGCCGAGGTTAATAGAAAGTCGGCAGTTACTGCAAGATGTACCAGCAAGATACTTCCGACTTGTAAAAGAAGCGCTGTCACTGAGACAAAAGATCGTCTTAACTCGACAGTCAATACACTTTCTCCGCCGCTGTCTAAAACATCAAGTCGTTCCGAACTTCATCAAACGAAGACGACTACACGACGTATGCGGTCTACCAGAGGACAGTCACCAAGTATTGGACGTCGAATTGCGAATACCACGCACTTGTCTACGAAGCCGACAAAACCAGATGTTCGCCAAGTGGAAGAAGTGCGAGACG